>JAPSGF010000125.1:464658-490562 GCA_035772895.1 Perdix hodgsoniae
TCTTGAGGGCCCTTCCAGTCCTTGCTATTTTGTGATTCAGTGACAAGTCCAGAATGATTCAGAAGTATAACTGTGTTTCCAGTTACACAACAAAGCTGTGTAAGTCCATAGCGTACCTAAATCTTGAACATCATCTGCAGTTACTTTGTCAATACCTTATTGTTCCAAATGAAATGGGTAACTTAGGAAGAGACAGTGGACAATCATTCATGTGTACTGTTAGATTACTAGATGACTAGGATGGAAGAGAGTATTCTAGAGAAGGCTAGCTCTGAGGTACACCCACAGGGGAGGGCGATAGGAATAATCCCAATCTCTTCTCATATAGGGAGCTCTGACTCATAACAGACACAAAATCAGAAAAGTATTGACACATCAACCAGAGATCACAGATGCACAGAATCAGAGAACCATTCTGAGTTGGAATGGACCTTCAAAGGTCATTTAGTCCAACAGGGACATCTACATCTCAATCCGAGCCTTATCTAGCCTGTCCTTGAGTGTCTCCAGGGATGAGGCATCTACATCTTTGGGAAACTTGTTCTAGTGCATTACTACTCTTATTGTAAATAACATTTTTCTTATATCCCATCTAAATCTCCCATCCAAACCATTTCCCCCTGTCCTATCACAACAGATCCTGCTAAAAAGTCTGCCTTTCTTATAGCTCCCTTTTAGACACTGGAAGGTCACTACCAGGTCTCCCATGAGCCTTCTCTTCTCTAGGCTGAAGAGACACGGCTCTCTCAGCCTGTCCTCATAAGGAAGTGTTCAATCACTTGGATCATTTCTGTGGCCCTTCCCTGGATGCACTCCAACAAGTCCATGTCTCTCTTCTACTGAGGACTCCACATCTACGCACAGGATTCCAGGTGACATATCATTACACAAAGTAGAGGACCAGGATCACCTCCCTCACCTTGCTGGCCACACTGTTTTTAATGCATACCAGCATATGGTTGGCCTTCCAGCTGTGAGGGCACACTGCTGGCTCACATTCAGTTTGCTGTCCATCAGAACCTTCAAGTCCTCTTTGGGAGGGCTGTGCTTCATCTCTGCATCTCCCAGCTTGAAGTGATACTGCAGATTGTCATACTCAGGAATTCACTGGTACAACAAGCTGTGGATGCTAGAATTTTACATGCAAAAACTAAGCACATAGCCTAATGGAAAATTTCCACCATTCATATGTTCAACACAAAGGCAGTTTCTCTAGGACATTTCAGTGCTACAGACTGATGGCAAATCAGGTGAGACTGAGTCATTATATGCCTTTATTCTCTTCTACCTCTTCCTTGGTTTCTTCTACATGCTCTGCAAAGAGAGAATATTTGGCCAAGCAAACACATAGCCCTGACATAATGCAATCACTTACTGATCACTTATGGAAAGTGGTGAATGGAAAAAGTCATTTTCTGTACAACAAAGGTATGCACAATGTTTTAATTTCTCATATCGCATGCCTTTGTGATCTTCCTGAAGAGTATGCTGGCTTCTAAACAATTCTTATAGCAAAACTAATACAAGAATTGGCAAGACTTGCTGCTTGCCTCTTTTAATGTCAGCTGAAATTAGAGCTTGGCAAGAACTCAGATAATCTAATCATGCCCAATGGAACTCTGAATTACAAGCAGGAACAAAAAGGAAAAACAAAAAAAACAAAACAAAAAAAAAAAGAAGACAAAAAGAAGAGATGAACCAAATTAGAATAAAGGCAACACTTGATTTTTGCAGCAGAGAAATACAATAGATGTAAGTACAACATAATTTGCATTGCAAGCTCAGAAACTGTAATCTTCATGATTTACTGATGTAATAAAAGAACAAATTTCTTTCTACACACAGATGAAAGCCCAAACCAAAACACATTATTGCAAGACTACTGCATATTAAATAACGGACTGAGAACAGTGAATTTCAAATTAACATAATTTTTCTTTGAGCGCTATTTAAAAACAAATGCTGCCATTTAACAGCAAAGACATGCTACTTAATCCGCCAGCCATTCTAGATATTCTTAAATCAACAGTACTACTAAATTGCTCAACATTTTACCTAAATTTAGCTTTTAAAAAAATTAGAAACAAGACCAACAGGAACTATTGCTGACCTTCATTCATCCTGCTTTTCAGAATTTAGTTATCCTTAACATGAAGACTTAATGTTTTCCAGTGACTTAAAGGGGTATTTCATCCACATGAACAATCTACGCAAGATCTGAGTCTGGGATGATAATGTCTGGCTGAACAGCAGCATACTAAGTATCTCAATCAAAAGACAAGAGGAAAAAAAACATTATAACAATAATGGTGCAGCTTGAGATAAAGCTACATGTGCAGTAGAATGTTCTCAATAATTTGTAGTGAAATAAAATCCAACTTGCAACTTTCCAGTCGGTGATCACACATTTCTGGGTAGGAAAGTACATATTAGCAAGTAATTCGGTGTGGTGCCATGAGAAAAACTGTCTGCTTAGCTCAAGACTGAAAGAGAAAGACTTTTTTAAGAATTACAAAATGGTAGTAAATGTACAACTGAAAGACTGCAACTAGTTACAAGGAAATAGGCAACTGTTAGTTTGGAGGGAAGTCATTTACCCATGAGGAGCCTTCAGTGACAGTGGCAGGAAGTTTGGAACTTGGCTCATGACACAAAGTCACAGGCATAATGAGGGAAGAGGAAACATCCAATAGAAATAATCAAAGGACTTGAAGAACCACCAGTACCAAAATTCAGGACAACACACAAAATTGTACATTCATGGTTATGTGAGGTAGGTGACCAAATATCCTGGGAATGCTGATTTTCCTTTGAACTGAAAATAACCAACAAATAAAGAGTACACTAGCATCTTAGCAGACAAGGTGAATGGAAAACATCAGTGTTTCCTCCACCAAAAAGGAAATCCTATGTTTGCTTCAGTCAGAATATTTCTGAAAGACAGTAGACCATTACAGACAAATCTGACTCCACATGAAATACGTGGGCCCAAATCAATGCAAATGGTATTTGCCAGGACTGCAAATTATCCTGTGAGAAGAGATGAATGTTATTTGGCTTCTTTAAATTTGCAAAATAAAGGAAAAAACTCTGAACACATTAAATAAATAGTAAGTAAACAAATACATAAATTAAATTTAATACATAAAAGAGAGATTAAGTGAAGTCTCTGGTGACTGGAAAAAAGTTAACACCACACTCATGTTTAAAAAGGGTAAAAAGGATGAGCCCAGGAACTACTGTCCTGTCAGTCTCACCTCTGTGCTGAGAATGATCATGGAACAGATCATCCTAGAAGCTCTCCTAAGGCACATGAAAGTTAGGGAGGTGATACGAAGAACCAGCAAGACTTCACAAAGGTGAAATCCTGCTTAACCAATCTAGTGGCTTTCTATGATGGTGTCATTGAATCAATTGACATAGGAAGAGCCACTGATGCAACCTATCTTGTCTTGATTTCACGGCCTTTGACATGGTACTCAAAACATCTTTCTCCCTAAATTGGAAAGACATGGATCTGATGGGTGGACTGTTCAATGAACAAGGAACTGGATGCAGGATTGAGTCCAGAGGGTGGTGGTCAGTGGCTCAGTGTCAGGTGGTGCTCCCTCAGGGATCATCACTGGAGCTGATACTCTTTAATATCTTCATCAATGACATTGTCAGTGGGGTTGATTGCACTCTCAGCAAGCTGTGGAGTGTGGTTGACACACGAGAGGGATGGGATGCCATCCAGAGGGACCTAGACAGGCTTAAGCAGTGGGCCCAGGTGAACCACACTAGGTTCACAAATCCAAATGCAAGATCTTTCAACTAAGTCAAGATGTAAACAAGTGGGAGTTAACGTTCTGGTTCTGTGGGCTGCCTTTGTTGGGCATTTTGGGTTCTTGGAGGGAAGGAGAGGGGCAGCATTCTTGGAGGACCTGGAGGCAAAGGAAGAAAGGTGCAGCTCCTGGCAGGACACCAGCTGCTCTCCCTCTCGCTGATCCTTGGTTTGCCGTGGAGAAAAGCATGTGGTTCCCCTGCAGTCTATTAGCAAAACACCTCGTATTTTGGACACTTTTCTCCCTCAGTTTGGTTTTCTTGGATTTAGTAAATGATCATTCCTCCACACATCATTGCCGTTGCGTTGTTGGTTTTTTGTTTTTTTTTTTTTTAGACCCATCTGCTATCCTCTACCCTTCCCCCTCTCTCCGAGTGCAGGGCCCGCAATGTGCCATGCCTCATTAGTCACTGGCCGGCCGCGTTGCGCTGTTAAAAGGTAGGGTAGTTTTTATTCCTCTCTCTTTTGTCTCCCTCTGGGCTTGTGCTCCTGTCACGCACTCTGGCCTAGAGATAACTTTGTGACAGTCAAAGGCATTGGTTTGAAATCAGCTCTGCTCTCTCTAAGCTAAGTTCTATCAAGAAAATCTGAGATAAAGCTCTCATAAAACAGTGCTGCTCTGCAGGTACTAGAAGGTATTTTTTTTAATATCTCTTTTTGGAAAAGCTTTGAATTAAACAACAACAACAGCAACAACACAAGACAAAGAAGAACCAAGCTGTCCTGCAGTGCAGGACAGACATTATAAGATGGATGCTTCAAGATGCTTTTCTTGCACATGATGCTAGTTGTCCTCATACGGATACTTCACCAATGCTTTGTTATACCAGTCCAGTAAATCTGTACTGTGAAAATGCCTATGTTACAAAAAATATATGGTAAAGACATAAAATGTTATAATTTAGCCTACAAGCAGACAAATCATACAGCGCTGACACTCAAATACAGAAGCATATATGCAAGGGAACAGCAAAATATCTAAAAGTATCCTATAAAGAGAACCATTTACCTTAGTAGGTCCAGTAGAGGTTTGCAGCCCTGAACATGACTTTCATACTTTATGTTTATGTTTTACATTTTCCAACTGAATCAGTAATGATGGATTCTTTTTCTCAGTGTTTTCTACAACTGATGGATTAGGTATTTCAAAAGTAAGGAGACTTAGAATTGAATCAATTAAGGAAGAACTTTTCAACTTTTGCAGAGCAAAACTGTAAGATGTACAGTTTCCGTAGAAGAAAGCAGTCAATATACAGACATGCATCTTCTTCAGCTGGATTTGTGCTCCCTTGGAAGTCATCAGTATTGGGTGCCATATATTGCAAGCTACAGAACACTGCCTAACTCTGCATTAAAATTCAGAATTGAAAAATAGAAAGCTTAAGAAATCCATCTTGTCACAAAAATAATGTAATTGCTCAAATTTTCTGTAATAAAAGGTCAATTGTTGAGTAAAAATTCTTTCTGGTATAATTCTGAAAAATGGGATATGTTGTGAGTCCACACATAATGTTATTCATTAATCACAAAAATATCACATTTCCATTTTGAGTGTAAGTTGTAAATTGGAAATCAGCTTATGTGGTAACAATGCACATAGGAGAATAATTACAGTGTTCAGATCTCTGATCAGCTATACAGTCATGAAACTCTGTTTCAGTAAGTTTATAATTAAAAAAAAAATAGCTTATTACACAAGACACATTGAAACAATTCAGATAGTCATCATATCACCATGCCGTCATTTTTTCTGGAATCCAATGGGCAGAATTTGATATTCCTATTTAAATGCATGACCTTTTAAGTTTTTTTCCATTTTTTTTCTTGACACAAAATGTTGGTGACTAATAATTTTAAAGATTTTAATGTTTTTGCTTGTGAATTAGAGAATCTGTAATTTAGTTAGTGCTAAAATGCATGCTGGGACAACTCATCCCAATTTGCCAAGATGGAAATAAATATTAGATAACAGATTTTCATTTCTTTTAATAACACCATGAGAAGGAATATTTTAAGATCAAGAAGCAAAAATACTAAAACATTTTCAAATACATGCATTATTTAGCAGATGATTTTAACTTTTTAAAATAAACTCCATAGCTATAACAAGGCATTTATTAGTTTTACTAACAGAAATACATATTTTATTTTATGATTTAATAGCAGTTCTAACATGCTTTCAGAAATGTTACCAAAATAACTTGTGTTTTCTCTTGCTCCTTGTCACTGTGGGGGTAGGCAAAAGATCTAACCCACCTTCCTAAGACAGGGGTAGCCCAAGCCCAGACTGTGGCAGGTTGGGTTGTCTACCTCAGCCAGAGGGGCAGTCCACCTCTGTTGAAGGAACAACTTCAGAAGACCTTTGGCCCAGTGACATACCGTAGTGACATGCCAGAAAAGACAACGGTCACTCCACCAGAAAAGAGTACCATACAGGAAGGGAAATATCCCATTCCTGAAGACACCTGGTATACAGATGGATCCAGCAAAAGTAACCCAAGCAAGTGGTGAGCATAGACATGCCGTCCTACTGACACCGTATAGTTTGAAGAGGGGGATGGTCTGGGCAAAGCTACAAGCCATGTGGATGGTTATCACCAAAGAACCTGGTGACAGCGCACTGAACATCTGCACAGATAGTTGGGCTGTGTATAAGGGGTTCGCTCTTTGGATTGCACAGTGGGCCTCCCAAGACTGGACCATCCACACCCAACTGACATGGGGCAAGGAGATGTGGTTAGATGTATAGAATGTGGTTAAACACAGAACCATACATGTCTGTCACATTTCTGGACATCACCCCTTGCATCGCCAAGAAATGATGAAGCTGAGAAGAAATGATTGGCTCGAGTACAGTGGATTGAGAACTCTTCTTCTGAGAACATTGCCCACTGGCTACACCAGAAGCTGCAACATGCTGGATAGAAGACTATGTAAGCAGCAGCCAAAGCATGGGGCTGCCCATAACAATGCCAGATATCATCCAGATATGCAGTAACTTGCATCAGCATAGCAAGTGGACTGATGCAGGCCTATTTGGTACCAAAAGCAAACCAGGCCTATACCATCAAGGTTTTAAATAACTTCATGGAAGCATATGGGACTGCACAGGCCACCAAGAGTGACCACGGTACACAGTTCACAGGCACGATGGTACTATGAAGAGCACAAGAGAATAGCATTGAATGACAATTACATCTGCTGTCTAATCCAACAGGAGCAGGCCTTATTGAACATTATAATGGTGTCCTTAAGGCTCTTAAGATAGACTCTTGGTCCCTGGAGGGGTGGAGAAAGAGATTGCATGAAACCCTGCAGGATCTGAATGAAAGATCTAGGGATAGCAGACCCAGTGCCCTAAAGATGCTTCAGATGATCTGGACCTTCTCTCTTAGGATCCAAATTGTAGGAACTAACAATCAGGTCAGACTAGCAAAGAAAATAACCTCTGCTCTCTGCCCAAGAATCTGGAACCCAGTACCCATAGAATAAAATGACCTTAGAAGGCGCAAGTAGGACCAAAGTGATGTGGCCTATCTGTACCTCTAGGGAGACTTTTGGAGGTGTGCAGTTTGGTAGTCCCTCTGCTAATTGGTATATGGCCTAATGCCACTTTGGTCAACACTCCAGTCTTCATTGCTAAGGAGACCCTAATCACGTCCCTGTGGCAGACCTGGACATCAGCTTTGGTACCTGATAAAGTTATGCAGTCACAGATATTTGGCCAAAGCATGTGAAACAGACAGCTGGAACATGCCCCAGTGCAAGCTGAAGTGTTGACAAAAATATGGCCTGTATCTTGTCATGGAGGCTAGATTTCCCTCTCTTGTTACCTCTGAAATACTGTACTACTCCCATGAGTCTTTGGAGTCTCTATGATCACTGGAAGGAGCAAAATGTCATCAAAGCATTCTAGTGTTGCTGTGAGATCAAGAACGACACCCAGTGATGACCAATGTGGGACTGATGGAACATAAGATGGACTGCACCAAACAACTGCATGCCTATCGTAACACCACTGAGCACTGGCCCATGAGACAACATGAACCTCAGCCACGAACCGATCATAAACTGTCTTACATTGTGTCAACCTGTATCGTGATGGGCAATTGTATAAGAGTCACAATGCTTTGGATCCCTGTACTAGGGAAGGCTCACGCTCTAGCTAGCTCAATCACTGGTTCATGCCATAAAGCAGTGGAGTATATGGGAACTGCTAAGTCAAGGACTGAACCACTGCTTGAGCACCTGGAAGGAGAGACTCGGTCAACAATTGGAGTACAGATGGAGGCAATTCACCTGTGTAACTGGAAGACCTCAGGGCTGACTGCCACTGAGGAAGGATCTCTTGCTGAAGATCCCTCCTTTGTGGAGTCTTTTTGCAAGCCTATATCTTCAAAGACAGGCGGCTATTTTTTTTGTAACATCTCATTACACTTGTCCTGCTGCCATAACAGAGTGACACTTGGATTTTCCTTTAAAGATGGAGATTAGAATTCAACCTGCAGCATGTATTTTGAGTTGCTTTCAGCCAGGTTGCATCAGATAAAAAGGAACTGCAACCTTTCATGTACTGCTGGCCTAAGGATGTAGGCAAGAGTGAGACCAAAGAGGCAGTATATGTTTTTAAAACTAGCTACCATAAAAGAACTGTATGCTTTCAGAGCAAGAGAACCTCAGATTTAAAAAGCTAACTGGAAGCCTTTTGAAGATCTTAGATTGGACTAAGTTTGGCACTGGGAGCTGTGCCCCAATGGTTAAGGGAATGCAAACTTGCCTCCTGGACAGCTTTTTCTAACAAAGGTAGGAATATTAACTTTAGAGAGAAAACGGTGTTATGCAGAATCACAGAATCACAGAATCGTAGGGGTTGAAAGGGACCTCCAGAGATCATCGAGTCCAACCCCCCTGCCAAAGCAGGATCCCTACATCAGGTCGCACAAGTAGGTGTCCAGGCAGGTCTTGAATATCTCCAGAGAAGGAGACTCCACAACCTCCCTGGGCAGCCTGTTCCAGTGCTCCGTCACCCTCACCGTAAAGAAGTTCTTGCGCACACTGGTGCGGAACTTCCTACACTCCAGCTTCTGGCCATTTCCCCTTGTCCTGTCTCCGCACACTGCTGAAAACAGTCTGGCCTCGCCACTTTGCCCCCCACACCTTAGATATTTATAGACCTGGATCAGGTCCCCTCTCAGTCTTCTCTTCTCAAGGCTAAACAGACCCAGATCACTTAGCCTTTCTTCATAGGGGAGATGCTCCAGGCCCTTCACCATCTTTGTGGCTCTCTGCTGGACTCTTTCCAAGAGATCCCTGTCTTTTTTGTACTGAGGAGCCCAGAACTGGACACAGTACTCCAGATGAGGCCTTACCAGGGCAGAGTAGAGGGGGAGGATCACCTCCCTCAACCTGCTGGCCGCGCTCTTTTTAATGCACCCCAGAATGCCATCGGCCTTTTTGGCCACGAGGGCACACTGCTGGCTCATGGCCAACCTGTCGTCCACCAGGACACCCAGGTCCCTCTCCGCAGAGCTCCTCTCCAGCAGGTCATCCCCCAACCTGTACCGGTGCATGCAATTATTCCTTCCTAGGTGCAAGACTCTACACTTGCTTTTGTTAAACCTCATCTGGTTTCTTACTGCCCAGCTCTCCAGCCTGTCCAGGTCTCGCTGAATGGCAGCACAGCTTTCGGGCGTGTCAGCCAATCCTCCCAACTTCGTATCATCAGCAAACTTGCTGAGGGTGGCCACTATCCCCTCATCAAGGTCATTGATGAAGATGTTGAACAGGACCGGACCCAGCACCGACGCCTGGGGAACACCGCTGGTTACAGGTCTCCAACCAGACTCTGCACCGCCAATGACAACCCTCTGTGCTCTGCCAGTCAGCCAGTTCTCAACCCACCTCACTGTCCACTCATCTATCCCGCACTTCCTCAGCTTCGTTATAAGGATGTCGTGGGAGACAGTGTCAAATGCCTTGCTGAAATCAAGGTAGACTACATCCACTGCTCTCCCCCCATCCACCCAGCCAGTGACAACATCATAGAAGGCTACCAGGTTGGTCAAGCATGACCTCCCCCTGGTGAACCCGTGCTGACTACTCCTGATAACCTCCTTTTCTTCCAGTTGTCTGGAGATGGCATCCAGCACAATCTGTTCCATCACCTTTCCAGGAACAGAGGTGAGGCTGACTGGCCTGTAATTACCTGGATCTTCCTTCTTGCCCTTTTTGAAGATCGGAGTGACATTGGCTATCCTCCAGTCTTCAGGCACCTGCCCCATTCTCTAAGACCTCTCAAAGATGACAGAGAGCGGTTCAGCAATCACCTCTGCCAGCTCCCTTAGCACCCGTGGATGCACCCCATCGGGTCCCATGGATTTATGAACATTGGTTTGCCTAGGCGCTCTCGGACCGCCTCTTCCCTGACTAAAGGGAAGTCTTCCATTCCCCAGACCTCCTCACTAACCACCAGGGCCTGGGATTCCCGAGGGGGAGCTTTTCCACTGAAGACAGAAGCAAAGAAGGCGTTCAGTATCTCTGCCTTCTCAGCATCCCTCGTTACCAGAGCACCCCCCTCACTTAGTAGGGGACCTACATTCTCCCTAGTCTTCCTTTTACTGTTAACATACTTAAAAAAGCCTTTTTTATTATCCTTTACCACCTTTGCTAGATTCAATTTCAGGCGGACTTTAGCCTTCCTCGTCGCATCCCTGCAGGCCCTGGCAACATTTCTATATTCTTCCTGAGTGGTCAGACCCTTTTTCCACATTTCATGGACCTTCTTTTTCCCTTTGAGTAGGAGATGCAGATTCATGCAAAATCAAAGGAGTAACTTACCAAAATAATTGAGGGAAATCAGATATGTTTCTTTTACTAGGGCAAAGAAATAAAAGAATAGCAGACAGCAAGCTAATAAAAAGTCTGTGTGTAATATTCAAGGGAACCAGCACTTAACATTACTGAAGCACTGAACTTAGCATGAATGTAAAAAGTTTAAACATATAGATAACAAGAGCACTTAAGATGACATTTTAAGAGAGGACACTACAGTGTCTTGGTATGAGTTCACAGCAAAGATCAAGTTCACAGGATTCAATATTAATAAGCCTTTTCAGAAAAATTTATGAAAAATGAGGGTTTGAACACTCTCATATGTCCAATCACACCAACATTCAGCAAATGAGATTCAGAGCCTTTGGACAACAGAACAATGAATGTGGACTAGAACTCTTTATTTTTAACTCGGTGAGCACATCCTGGAAACAAATGTATTGCAAGTCCCATTTTTAGACAAGAAAACACATGCATCAGCAGATCGATATAGCCCAAGGCTCCCCATTCGATCTCTTCTGATTAAAATTTTCTCATCTTACAGTCACATACTCTCTCCTAACATTTACAGCAACTTCTGCAAAATCTGGGAGACTGAAACCTTATCCCAGTGGCTGATAAAATGCTCACAGTTGTTTCCCGTAAGTAACCACTGGAGAATTAAAGACTGAACTAGAGAAATTAAGAATCACCCAGCCTGGATTCTCCACCAAAAACCAACACACAAAATCAATATGGTATGATCTTCTGTGATGCCTCTTCAGTCCCTTGACACAAAAAAATCAGCCTGCTTCACCAGCCTGCATTCTGCTACTCTGCATAACAGGCTAGGCTTAGTCTCTGATTTAATTTTCGTGCACTTGCACTGCATTGAACCACTACTCAGTTAAGGAGCTGAACAGCATGAGCTCCTCATGAAAATACTTTCCTTTTCTTAATGTGTCAGATAAAAATAAAAAAAAAATAAAAATTAAAAAAAAAAAAAGAAAAACAAAGGGTAAGGAGAAAGAAAAAAAGGGATGTTCAAATTAAGATTTCACTCCTTACAGTGTAATCAAGGAGCTTAAGTAGTGCTTCCTTCCAGCTGATTTTATTAACATTAAAGTTTATGACAAATTATGAACCATCCTTGAGCTAAACATCCAATTAAAATAACATAAGCATGGCAGGATGCCTGTTACAATGTTTTTCTTAAAGAAATCCTAATTATATTGCCATTCTACTTTTCCACAGGCAGAGTTTTCTAACTAGATAGAATGAAAATATAGTATTAATTTTAAATAATTAAAATTAATTAAAATGAATATGTTGGCACATTACTGAGAATTAGTCATGCTAAAAATAAAATCCAAGCGTAGTGAGTTATATGCTACATGATGATGAGAGATGTTGCACCAAATAGTGACTCCTCATTTTCTTGGTATTATGAAATTTCATTAACAAGACACTTTGTTGTGTAGTTTCTGAATTAATAAGTGCTGCACATTAGTAAAAACAAAAAGTCTTCCAGCTACGGAATGGTAATTCAAAATCCACTTTATACTTCTCATATGTCTTTACAGATGAAAATGTTATTGTTTCTAATATACATTTGAATATTTGTGTTATGAATAAAGTGGTATTACCCTCCCACTGTCAATTTCTAAATCAAGACACAAAATTCAAACTAATTTACTTCAGATTGTAAAAGGTCTCTGTATTTACTGGCTCCTCAATAATAAATTACAGATTTATTACAAATCATAAAACATGTCTAGCCTAGTGATTAACCTATTTAAGTATTCATAATCTACATATGCTGTATCATAGATCACACATATCTGTTTTATGCCAAAACTGTAAAAACATGTTGAAATACAGAGAAAACAGTGATATAAATGCTAACTGTAAAGATTAAGGAACAACAACAAACAAACAAACAAACAAAACCCAGCAAAACAATGAAGATGACAAAAGGAGAAACAGTTCCTCAGTCAGAGGAAGAGCTGTTTCATAGAAATGTCTACAGCATAAAGAAAGAAAGGAAAGTTTTCTCAACCAGTTTATTTTCTGATCATCTTGAAAGAACATGATAGAGGCTTGGGAAACTCACCTAACAAGCCTATTACATTTATTTTCTTGGATATATGCCTATAAGGAGCTGTTATTTCTGTTACTGTTAAGCATAGTTACAAATACCTATAAAAGAATAAAATCATACATGTATTAAATACACCAAACAAAATGGGGGAAAATAAAAGAGAACTTCAAAGAAATGAAATTATTCAAATACAAGACTACAAAATTGATTTTCCTGCTCTGTGACTGCCAACAGATGTGGAATGTGGGGATAGTAGTAGTTAGATGTGCTTATTTATGCTCACATTGTGATAAGAAGGTGGGTTGAAATGTCACCTATCTTGCTCAAAAACAAGTAGCTTTTGCCTTTCAAGAAAAAAAGAAAAAACAGCAGAATACTATAAGGTGCAGATGACCTCTCTCAGATATGGGGTTCACAAGTTTTCTAAGAAAAGGGAGAAGGAAATACTGTATTGGAATCTCCCTCTAGTAAGCTGAAAAAACAGTGAAAGTAGTAAGGGGAGACATCATAGGTTATTATTCCTGCCACTACAGTGAATATGCTGAACTGTTCAATTCACCAATATCACTTTGAAGATAAGCTTTGTTCTTCTCTCTTTCCTGTTATCTAGTTTTGTTTTGTTTTTGTTGTTGTTCATTTCTTTTAACATCTAAAAAATTTATCAACATATTTTCCTTCACCAAAAGCTATTTCTTTCCAAAACAGATACAAATATAAAGCTATGAGACCATTTAGAATTGCAGTGATGTCTTTCACCAAATAAGTTAAATAATTAATTTATTTGTGAAAGTCAAAAATAATGCTGGTCACTGAGATTTTGTTTTTTACATACTTAGCCTAAATGCACAATAGTAATTATACTGTAACTATACTGTATCTATAATACAGCCTTCCTCTTGTGACCTAGAGTAGTTCAACATGACAACAACCTTGAGAAAATTTAGTTAAGAGGATCTTACTGCATTCATGTAAATTATGTCAAGGAAATTATTAGGAAGCATGTATGTTGCACCAACTCATTTCTAGTCTGGTGACAAACTGAAAAAGCTATTTCTTCACCTTACAGCTTTATTTTCTCTCAGACTTAGCAGAAACCACAGATGTATGAACTGGTCTTCCCTTTTCTTTCCAAGAGGTGTGTCTATGAAGTAATTCCTTAGTGATCTCAAATTTTTGAGCACTCACATTAGGAGCCTTGACTCATAATGACATGAAATCTATTTTTGTATATAATAAATACAGAAGGATAATCACAGAATTATATCAATTTTCTTAAAATCTCTCCCTTAGAAAACCTGGAGCACAGAGCATAATTGGATGCAGCACCCAGAACAAGGAGGATTCACAGACAATTACGTTTAAGCCTTAACATGGGCAATTTCTGGTATACAAGGTTTATTTTTGATGCAGTCTGAAAGATTAATTTCATTCAATTGGCTTAGATCAGAAGTGTGAGAGAGAAGAAATGGAATCACTTAAAATAGGAAATGATGCAAAATCATTGCTTCTTATGAAACACAGTTTCTAGTGGCCCTTGAACAGCAGCTTTAAAATGTCTCCACTTGGCACAGAAGTCTGCCTTCACAGAGCTGAACTATCTTCATACTTCTCAGGAAGCTGATGCACAGGAGTTTTTTAAAAGTTTATTTAAATTACTTCTGCTACTCTAGGAGTGCTACAAGCCCCAAACATTATGCAAGCCTCAAAACTGTAAAATAAAAACCACTCTGAAAAGCAGAAATTCTTCAATTATCATTCTCAGTTTTAGAAAGATTAAATAAAAAAAAAGTATATGACAAAAAATCAGGCCACTTTAACTTAGTAAGGTCAGAGAAACCAGAGGATCAGTATTTCTCATTTAAAACAAAAACTTTTTCTTGAACACCAGTAATCTCCACCAAAACTAAGACGACTAGATTCACAAATGTGCCAATTTTCTATATATACATTAGAATATGTAACTAAGGGAAGATAATTATTCCAAGGTGCAAAGTGTTTTTGTAGATTATTCCTTTTTATTACTTTCCATAGGCAAATGACATGACTAGTGTATCAGATAGCTATCTAATTATCAGATACATGTATTTTATAGAACCACAGAATAATTAAGGCTGGAAAAGGCTATTAAGATAATGTAATCCAATCACTGACTTATTACCAGCATGTCCACTAACCTCTGCCACATCTACCTTCTTCTTGAACACCTCCAGGGAAGGTGATTCCACTGCCTCTTTGGGCAGCCTGTTCCAATGTGTTCTGATAAGAAATTATTCATAAAATCCAACCTGAACCTTCCCTGGTGCAACTTGTGTCAGTTCCTTCCCTTTTTGCTGCTAGTTACCTGGGAGAAGAGGCTGATCCTCACCTCACCATAATCTCCTTTCAGGCAGCTCTGGAGAGTGATAGGGTTGAACCTCATCAAGTTCACCCAGGCCCACCTTTCCAGCCTGTCGAGATTCCTCTGAATGGCATCCCTTCCTTCTACTGTGTGGACCGCACCACTCAGCTTGGTGTTGTCAACAAACTTGCTGAGGGTGCACTCGATTCTGTCATTGATGTCGTTGATAAAGATATTAAAGAGCACCAGTCCCAAGACAGAGCCCTGGGGAATGCCACTCATTACGGGCCTCCACCTGGACACAGAGCCATTGGTCACCACCCTCTGTCTACAGCCTTTCAACCAGTTTCTTATCCATCTAGTGGTCCGCCCATCAAATCCACATCCCTCCAGTTTGGAGACAAGGATGTGGTGGAGGACCGTGTCAAAGGCCTTGCTCAAGTCCAGGTAAATGACATCAGTCGCCTTTCCCTTGTCCACCAATGTTGTCATTCCATCACAGAAGGCCACCAGGTTGGTTAAGCATGACCTTCCCCTGGTGAAGCCGTGCTGGCTGTCACGGATCACATGCTCATTCCTCATGTGATCAAGCATGTCATCCAGGAATATCTATTTGTGACTCTGTATGAACACACACAGAAGATTCAGAAGTCATGCAGAAATGTCAGTGCAATGGCTTCATTAGCAATTGAAAACATCGTCTACATAATTATTGCATGGAATGTACAGGGAACGCATCTGCTCCTCAGATCTACCATCTAGTTGTACAAAAAAAATTACATTTACTGTTATTCCAAATAAGCACAATATTGTTTCTTCAGAAAGTCTCTGAAATAGGTCTTTGAAATGCACAAGCATCTTTCCAACTTGGAATCAGTAAACAGACTCAGCAAGTACCAGCTCAGACACTACATAAAGGATGCTCACCATCATCAAATAGATTTGCAGTACACTTAACTTTAAACCTCATGATACCAAGACTACTGTTATTAAGTTTACAGCCACTTGAGAATTATAGTAAGCATATCAATACACTCAAAACTAGCTCCATCACCTACAGATTTACTTTCCAGAGATGGATTACAAATTCAATAAGCTCAATATCTCCATGTGAACTAAGCTGTGAAGAATAGAAACTTTCATAAATTTAGCATTTAGCAATACAGGTAACAAGAATATGTGTTTCTCAAAAACACTAAACAAATTACAAAAGAAATTTAAAATAACTTCAAGTTTGCAAATTCAGACTTAAAAGTGAGGAAATATAAGACCCTTAGAAAAATACTAGGTGAGTGTATTTTAAAAGTAATAAAACCTAGTCCGTATCCCATATCCCGTAACCACAAAAATCACCACTCACATGGGATCTCATTGGAATAAATTACTTATCACCTTCCTTACCCTGCCACTGCTTCCTCTCTCTCACTACAGTTTCTCCTTAGATGAGCTAAGAGATTTCATATAATAAGGAGTCAAATAATTATTACCAAGTTGTATTTCACTGGATATTCAGGTAGACCTGAAGACAGCTGTATGTCTAAATACTAATTTTTAACTCTACCTTACAGTCTAGTAAATTATGCCTTTGTCTCATATAAAAGTTCAAAAGTATTGGAAGGGAAGAATTAAGCCCAACTTTCATCAATTTCTGAGTGTGGAAGTTTCAGTGCTTCTATTCTTTACTTCCTTCTGGGTTTAATTTTCCTTTTCCTTGACAGAATCAAGAATTAAAAACAAATACTTGCTAACCCATCCCTATAACATAAGTAATTGCTCTTGTCTGATTTTTTATTTCACCAGAAATGTCTGGATCAAAAGGAAAGGACATGGCAGAATCAGTCTAGGCTATGCTAAATAACAGCATAAGCTCTGTGGAAGAGCAGAGCTTCTTACCCTGAATTAAGCCTTCATTCTGCTCCCTAAAGCAAAAGACAAATAAAAGTCTTTGATTACAAGTACAGCCATGTTTCTATGATGTGTTCTCATTTATACAAAATTTTCTATCATGTCTGTTACTATAGTATAGTATCTCTGTCTGATAAATGAGTTCTGCTACTCAGGGATTTGCTGCTATTTGACTACTAATGTCATGGTGTGCAGATTTTAATAATTTGCTTAAGATTTAAATATAGAATTTTAAATTCTTTTTTTTTTTTTTCATTTTATTTCCCTGCTTTTACACTGTTTCATTTCCTATTACTTTTCAACCACAGCCATGCATGATTTTTTTCCCCATTTAGAGAAACGATAAACACTGGCACTTAACAAAATTTTTTCAATCTGATATTCATTTCTTATCAGAAATTAAAAAAAAAAAAAAGGAAAGCACATTATTTATTTTTCTCTATTAGAAATGTTATTACTATTTTTGAAGTAAATTGCTACTCTGTGTTTGAATGAGATTAGCCAATGCTGTTCTATTTATGGTTAGTAAAAAAAGATGTTAAGTTTGACATCTGTAACTGTGCAGGCAGATCTTCATTTGCAGAAAGTATCGTATTTTACCTAGAACTCTTCAGCGTTCCCTCTGACAACAAAAAACCTGTCATGTCTGGGCATTATGCTTCAGATAATTGCTGACTGTAAAACTTAGGTCTCAGTTTGAGCCAGGCATTTTCTGATAGGAGGCCCATTAGGTACTAACACAGCCTAGCTATTTTTCATTAGCCAAAGGTGTACGGTGAATACTAGTGAACGGTGAACACATGGTGCTGCAGGCACTATGCACATAACTGAGGGTTGGGGATCTTTCTTGTAATCTATTACCAAATATCTAAACTACACTGAAAATGTGGAAGAAAACCCCACCATGAGACAATGAAATAAGAAAAAAAAAGGAAAGGAAATTCTTTGGATTATGAATCAGGTAAATTTACATACAGAAAGATTAAAAGAATATATATAATACTTGGAAAGGATAGTAATGCAATAAACTTTCCCTTAATTAACTTCAGCTATTTTTTGTACTATTTTGTACTTACATTATTATTTCCTCACTGAGTCTGCAGATTTTCTTCAGGAGGCATGACCACACAGACTGTGATTGTCTCTGTGACCTTCCAGAAGGATGCAATATGAAGGTAGGAACCTGCACTATTAAGAGCTCCAGAGCAGAACTGCAGCACTCCTCTGATTAATCTTTGATGGAAGGAGTCCAACTTACACCTGCCTGCTCAGTGGTGTGGCTGCTGCATTTATAAGTCTTCTACTTGTATGAATATTTGCTGATAAAAGCAAAAATCCCATCATGCTAGCAAAGTAATTTTCACAGATGTTTAAGGCCTATAGAAAAAATTACAAGTCAAGCTAATTTTATACTTGATTATATTATCTTTTAAACAGATGGATTTCTTATTATGGTTTGTAAAGACAATTTTTTATATATATTTTAATTATCTCTATTCCACCAAACAATTTAATCACTGATTTATTTCCCTTTTTAGTACAAGATCAATTTCCATACACGTAATTACTGTAAATAGCAATGAATGCAAATAATTTCATTTTTATTTAATTAAAGGGATGGTGCCTCATTTAAAGACACAAAGATTTAAAGGTAAGATGTCATGGAAAAAAAAAACAACCAAACAAACCCAAAACACTAAAGAAACTGCAGAGAGTAAGAGGTGAAACTCAACATCTACTTCCACATCATTCTCATACCTCTTGCTCAGAACTGCACTATAATTTCTTCTGCAAATTCACACACCATCTCACTGTCTCTGAAAAAGCCTGTCTCCTTTGAAGTGAACATGAAGACACAAACAGTATCATTTCCCAGTCCAAACTTGGACAAACCCATTTTGATGTAATTCTACATCTATGGAGAAAACCAGCAGCACTGCCCCCAGAAGTCTGTGACATTTTTAAAATCAGTAAAACACAACTTAAGTCTGGTTGTGAGCTGCTGCTATATTAAATATATTTTTAAACTTTTTAAAAATATAATAAATAATAATATAATCATAAAATAAAAAGATTTTTAAACTACATTAAAAATTTTATATTAAAAAAATTAAACTATATTAAAAAATAGTACAATTGATCCTGCTCTCCATTGTTGAAGTTACCTATGTGAATATAAAAAATTTAGGAAAATGGTGTAGTTATACCCATAGAATTGACCACCCAAATAAGTATAACTCGCCAGGTTGCATTAACAAATGCAATACTTTTCAGTACTTTTTAAAAGACCATGACTTTTCTACATATGTAAGACATTTACAATCAAATGGAGTGTAAAGCTCCATAGGCATTTATTGCTCTAGTTCATAAATCATTTTCCTCTCCAAGAGCAACTGCCAAAAAATAACCGTATGTTTCAAAGGTGATATTCTACTACCAGCAAAAACTTGTTCAAAGCCTACAGAATAGCAATAATATTGCCACAGGCTAACGTGTATAGCAATTCAGAATCAAAAGTCTTCTACAAATATATGTAACTTTTTAACATGTTGATGCAAATGGAATCAAATACCATGCAAAAAAAGTGCACCTTTTGCATTTGAAAGTGTACTTAGATTTGACCAATAATCACACTGATTTCAACACTTTCAAGCTTGACAAAATAACAAACCTTCACAAACATTTGGTTTTAAGGACTTAACCATAACAATTTGTTTTTGTGCATTCAAAAAATCTCAGAAGAATGAGCTAGGGCTCATTCCTCTTCAATCTGAAAATCATTCTTCAAGAAACACTTAAAGAAAAACACAACTAATCATGCTGTTTTTTTGTGACTCTGGGGCTCAGTTCTATTTTCCTCCTGTAAATAGAGTGGTCATGTTCAGCAGAAGAGAAGCTGAGAATGCCCTATGTCTGGAGGTGTTCAAGGCCAGACTGGATGGGGTCCTGGGCAGCCTTGTCCAGTGGGTGACAGCTCTGCCCATGGCGGAGGTTGGTACTGGGTGGGCTTTATGTGAAGTCCCTTCCAACTTAAGCCAGTCTGTGATACTGTTCTGTGAAAAGCATTAAGGATAAAACCACTGCTATCCTGAAGCACCGGGAAGCAAGGTAGCAAGATGTTTCTGCAGATACCTTTCACCAGCAAAGGTGCCCCAGTTACATGTAAGCAACTGAAGGTTTGCAGGAAACTGCCTCTCATGGCCTTCTATCTCACCAATGCTTACATCCTGAATTTGCAGCAACAAGCATCTATCTGTGTGGTGGAAGGGAAGAAAAGAAAAAGAAATCCTTCCTCTTGTTATTTTGATTATTCACTTTGCACATTTTCTAACTTAAGTAAAGAAATCAAAAGCTATTTGACTTGTCTTCCAGCACTCAAAGTCTAGTTTTCAAGAAAAAAAAAAAAAAAAAAAAAGATTTTTAGGTTAAACACATTACTAGATAGGAGAGAATCCATGAAAAAAAATAAGTATAAATCAGGAAAAAACAAAACAAAATAACTCTAAGGGTTGCTATTTGTATCCACTGCCAATTCAAAATGAAATTGTCAGACAGAAGGTATGCTGTTTTTCAAGTTTGTTGGCTGTAGGGATTCTGCCCTCCCATTGCATACACTATCAATATATTGTACTAAAATAAACCAACAATGGGAAAATATCTTCTAGTGTGAAATCTATTTCAGTACTCAAATTGCTTAGAACACTAAGCAAAAGAACAGTTCCTGTTATCACTCTTCCCTTCAATTACACTCAACAATATTTTGTAAATGCCAGTTCTCTCCCCTTGCTAGCCTGTTCCTCGGACGCCTATCCTCGGGTATTCTAAGGGGCAATTAAAGTTGCAGGACTGAAGATCGCTCTTTCACAATTAAAAAATGCAGAGTATAGAAAACCAAAGCCATAATGAGGACATCAATTTTAGCTCTCATGTCCTATCGCACTTCTCTACATTCAAGGACATCACGGGCACATTTTCTATACAGTAGAACTTTAGTAGAACTTTAACTGTTCACTGTTTGCCTGTACATTGGAATGTATCTGGAAATTGATCTTCATTGCAAGTAGTGCCACACTGATTTACTTTATCAACAGTGTAAATAAGATTCTTTATTTTAACTTATATTTCCAGGAGAAAAAAAAAAAAAAACAATTTGTGCCTCCAAATCATTAGTCATATATTCTGTACCTTTTCTACCCACATGGCTCTAATACTGCATGTCATAAAGGAAATTCTGAAAATTAATTATATAAGACTCACTACAACTCAGAAAAGCCAAAAACACATATAAAAGTGAAGAGCCATAACTACACTACAAGGAAAGGAAAAAAAAAGTCCCTGAACATATAATTATGAAGTTTTTCTTTAGAAAGAGAATGCGCTGGTGTTCCTCCAATAACTTTCTAGCAAAAGACATCAAGTTACTGTTATCCTTTCCAGCAGCTAGTCTGCAGTAAAATTTCAGAATCACAGAATTGCTCAGGTTGGAAAAGACATTCAAGATCATCAAGTCCAACTACAACCTAACCATACTACCCTAACTAACAACCTACTGCTAAATCATGTCCCTGAGCACCACATCCAAAGGGCTTTAAACACATCCAGGGATGGTGACTCAACCACCTCCCTGGGGAGCCTATTCCAGTCCTTAACAACCCTTTCTGTAAAGGTTTTCCTGATGTCCAACCTAAACCTCCCCTGGCACAACTTGAGGCCATTTCCCCTCATCCTGTCACCTGTCACCAGTGAGAAGAGACCAAACCCGCTCTTGCTGTAATCACCTTTCAGATATTGGAAGAGAGCAATAAGGTCTCCCCTCAGCCTCCTCTTCCCCAGACTAAACAGCTGTAGGTCCTTCAGTCATTTCTTGTAGGTCATATTCTCCAAGCCCTTCACAAACCTTGTTGCCCTTCTTTGGACCTGCTCCAGCACCTCAGTGTCCCTTCTGTATTGAGGTGCCCAAGTACTGAACACAGTACTCAAGGTGGGGCCTCAGCAGTGCCATGTACAGGGGTAGGATGACTTCCCTAATTCTGCTCACCACACCAGGATGCCACTGGCCTTCTAGACCACCTGGGCACACTGCTGGCTCATATTCAATTGACTGTCCATCAGTACACCAAGGCATCAAGGTGTCAGGCAGCTTTCCAGCCACTCTTCCCCAAGCCTGTAGGGTTGCCTGGGGTTGCTGTGACCAAAGTGCAGGACCCAGCACTGGGCCCTACTGAAACTCATGCAGTTTACCTTGGCCCATCAATCCAGTCTGTCCAGGTCTGTCTGTAGTGTCTTTCTACTCTCAGGCAGATCAATAGTCGTTCCCAACCTGATGTCTTCTGCAACATACACAACACAGACTTTTGATTTACATGCCAAACTTGCCTAAGAATTCCTTACTAACCTCAAATTTCCATTAGGGAGTACCTTGCTGCTTTAAAGTGGTTGCCAAAATATGACACCTTGCTGCTATGTTAACACATTTTAGTATAATCTCCAACAGACTCCTCCAGAAAGAAAAGAGTCAGTCATGTGTTTCATTTGCTTAAGATAGAAGAACTAATAGCAAATCTTTCTGGTTTCACAGAAATCTATCTGTGCAAACTAGATTAATTCATCCCAGTCATCGATTGAGACAACATTCTACTTCAAATGGTTATTAAGCTAAGAAAGTAAGAGTGGGTAAGTAAAAAGGAGAGGAATGACAATGCATTGACTAAGCCACTGAAGTTTGAGGAACACATATTTGGTTCCATATGCCATTACAAATCTACTGATGACAAGACACTTAAGAGATGATAAAAAAAAGTGAAGAACACAGCCAAGAAGGTACTAAGTAGATCTGGGCACTTGAAATCCAATTTCATTGAAATTACTTGTAAAGCTTCTGCTTTTGCTTGTATGCATCTATCATAATGCTTGCAGGTTCTTCTTCTTGGTATGTGCTGCTATGGAACAGCATTGGCTAAAAAAAGGAATCAAGAAATTGGTTAAATGACACCAGCAGCAACAAGCACTGTCTGCAAATACAGGCACCACTGAACACACAATGATATTGTTAGGATGTCACTGAACTGGCCATCAGATATCCGATGAGCTCAAGTCCATGCGAGGTTTTTCATTAAATCCAAACCATACCCAGTTATGTGAGGCCTCTGCTTCTGCAGCCATTAACTCTGCCTCCTGCACCCTTTCTACTGCATTTCCTCTCACTATCCCAACTCTCTCTCCTTTTCCTTTGTTGAAAAAAATAAATGGACTTGACTTGATGAGCCAAGGAAGCAGCTCAAAGATGTATCTTTAAAAGGCTGAAAACAGTTCATGTTCTCCAGGTTTTGGAAGGTTCATTTTTCTGTCTTTCCTGTTCTCTTCCTCACTGTGCAAAGCTCTTTTTTTCTGGCCTCTCCCTTGTCTATTCTGAAACTGAAAAGAAACAGGTATTCAGTGAATTAAGATCGAAACACATGTCAGTTCAACTAAATCCATCCATTAAACTTTCCAGAACAATGCAAAGAGCAGTTTTTCTCATAAAAAAAGAAGCAGTAACAAAAAACTTCCACAAAACCCTCTGCAGTTAAAGAGACTACAGAGAGTAAGAGACTGTGAAGAATGCAAACTTTCCTTAAAACTTTGTCTTTCGAACACAGTGATTTGCCCCTTCCTTTATTTTAACAATCAATTTAAAGATTTACATTGCAATTTTTTTACACAGATCTAAGTATCTGCATCTGAAATCCCAAACTTGTGTGAGTACTTAGTATATTTCAGTGAGAGTGTTACATTAATTCAGCTGAATTTCTGGACTCATTTAGTCTAAAAAAATAAATGTATTTGGAGTAAATTGTTTGATACTTGCAGTGTTTTAAGAAAATACTTGTTTAAAGTCACAGGAAATCTGTCAGTTATCATCAGAAATTAGTGAGATTTTCTAATGGAGTAGAAAGCTCCATAAACCAATGGCTTACAGTGCATTGAATCTTTGGAGATCCTTTCACAGTACATTTGCATTTTCAGACATCAGCCAAAATCATACATTCTCTCCAGATCAGTTTTTCTGTCAATAAATTAGAAAACAGTCATTGTTGGAAGAGCACTCTGTTATGTAGTTTTCCGCTTAATATAACGTGTAGTACAGAGGTAAGCACTCATAATCACCCCGATTATCACACAGTCATGATAACATGTGCATTTGGAAATGAAGCGGACAAGGAAATAGTACAGGATTCCAAAACAGATGGTGAAGAACTGTGAGACCTTGAGGCACACTTCAAAGGTTGAAGTTCTATATGTTCTTTTTAAACTGAAAGTCAAATTCAGGTACTCTTTTGCTGAAACTCATTAAAAGGCATAGTAGACATCATTTTACAAATAGTGAAAATCCTGAAACAATCCTTTAATTTACGATTAAGTCACATCTTTTGAAAAGACTGTCAGTGTTCAGATACAGAGAGACAATAGCCTACATATCTACTATTTCTTTGTTAAATAGCTAATTGTCTTAAATACTAAGGATTGTGCCTTGTTTCTTGTCTAAATTTGTCTTGTTTCAACTTCTGTTTGCTTTTGTATCTTGCCATGCCTTTGTGTACAAGGTTATTCACCAAGACAAAACATCCTATTCATGAAAAATTTGAAATATGAACAGGGATTAGGAAGGTAGAATATATCACTGAGGAGGTTTCATTGATTTCAAATGCTTCCATCCACAGCAACTTAAAAAGACATTATTTTTTATGTATAGAAAACAAGTACATATTACTGAGCATTCTGAGAGTGAGTGAGTAGTGAAGCTCGAGTGAGTAGGTAAAGGAGGAATGAAGAAAGAGTTTCTCCTCTACACTTTCTCCTCTATACAAGACCTGCTCAATTTTGTATTTCACAGTTCAGACATAAGGCTTACATACTTCTTACCCTCTTGCAAGTATGTAATTCACAGTATTTAAAAGCAGACTTGGGTATACAACATTTTATTATTTATTTTCTTCCTCTGCTTTTTTTTTTTTTTTTTTTTTTTTTTTAAACACATGTAATTTGAGTAATTTGAGAGGCAGAAAATCAGTCTGTCTTTAATGTTTCCCACACAGCATCAAAGAGAGCTCAGATTTGACCCAACCTGTACAACAATGACTTGGAAGGAGCACAACACATTTTTAATTTTATGAAAAAATAATACTGTTGACTTGGCCAACCTTTAGGTCTTCAAATAGTCTTTGACCATTTTCTGAAGCAACATAAGTAAACAAAAATTAATGCTTCTCAAAACAGGGAAAAAAAAGGATAAATTTTGATCGCTATATACTAAAGACTGTTTTAGGTCTCTTGAAATCTTTATTCAGAGTCCATATATTGGATAGCTGCATCTTTCTGTCTGTTCAAGTTTCTATAGATAACAGACAAAGCTAGCTACCTGGCAACAGTCTGAAATGGAGAAAGATGACACCGACAAAAGGAGTAATGGCAATGTGAAAGAAACAGGGATGGGATAATGGCAAATGCAAAGCAAAGGAAAAAAAAAAAAAAAAGAAAAGAAAAAAAAGATAAATGTTTATAATAGTTGAATGTTTGCTATTCCTAGTTCAGAAGAGGAACCGAGCTCAAGAAAAGGAGAATGAAATGCAAGAGGACATCAGAAATGGATGAAGCTAGAAATACATTTCAGTGTAGTCAGAGGAATTCATAAATCCACCCCAGAAAACAGACATGATTATTGTAAATAAATACAAGATCTCTTAGGGAGCGCTAGATAAAATGGCAGCTGTTTTGTTCTCATACTCTGGCCTATTTCTTTTTAAACTTCACATCTTCTTTTAGATTAGCTTTATTTCTGTATTTTCTCAGTATATAAAAAGCAAAAGAAATCTAAACGTAATCACAGAATCACAGAATGACCCGGGTTGGAAGGGACCTCAAGGATCATGTAGTTCCAACCCCCCTGC
>JAPSGF010000125.1:490572-532704 GCA_035772895.1 Perdix hodgsoniae
CTTAACTTAAAACCATTTCCCCTAGTCCTGCTATTATCAGCCCTTTCGAAGAGTTTACACCCCTCCTGGGAGTAAGTTCCCTTCAGGTATTGAAAGGCTGCAATGAGGTCACCCCGCAACCTTCTCTTCTCCAGGCTGAACAAACCCAACTCCCTCAGCCTGTCCTCGTAGGGGAGGTGCTCCAGTCCCCTGATCATCTTTGTGGCCCTCCTCTGGACCCTTTCCAAAATCTCCAAAATCAGTTCAGCCTGATCCTGAATATCTCCAGGGACAGGGCAGTCACTTCCTCTCTGGGCAACAAGTTCCAGCTCTTCACTACCTTCTTCCTCACATCCAGTTTAAATCTCCCCTCTTTTGGTTTGAAACCATGTCCCATTGTCCTACCACAACTGACACTGCCAAAGAGTTTGTTCCCTTCTTTCTTATGGATTCCCTTTAGATACTGGAAGGCCACTATCAGATCTCCCCAGAACCTTTCTTCTGGGTTGAGAAGCTCCAGCTCACTCAGCCTGTCCTTACAGGGGAGGCGTTCCATCTCTTCAATCATTTTTGTGGCCCTGCTCTGGATGCACTCCAACAGGTCCCTGTTTCCCCCGTACTGAGGACTCCACATCTGGACACAGCACTCCAAGTGAGGCCTTAGCGGTGCAGAGCAGAGGGACAGAACACCTCTCTCGACTTGCTGGCCATGCTTCTTTTGATACAGTCCAGGATATGGTTCACCTTCTGGGCTGCAAAAGCACATAGCTGATTCATGTCCAGCTTGCAATCCACCAGTATTTCCAAGTCCTTTACCACTGAACAAGTGAAAAACAAGTGTAAAATAAGAGTTATTAGCAATCAGCAGGCAGTATTTACATTCATGGCACAGATAAGATGTGCATCTCCTAGCACACAGAATGTTTTCAGGGTCCTGGATATATCTGGTTCCCACATCAAGGGAACCACTTAATCACATCATTTAACACCTGTCCATGGCCCCTCTGTGAAAGCCTGAGCAAGACACAGACTATACAGAGAGGAAGAGGAAAAAGAGGAGCAGGAAATATCAAGGTCAGAAAAAATGGAGGAAGAGGTGACATTTTAATTGGCAATAAATTGAATTAATTTTCTGCCTTCCAAGTCTGTTTAACCCTTGATTATAATCGTGATCTCCCTTGTCTCAACCAATAAGCTTTCCCCTTTCTATTTTTCCTATTTTCTCCACACTTCCTACTGAGGCAGAAGAGTCAGAGAGTGGCTGGTTGGAAGCTTGGTCCTTACTCGAGGATAACCCACTACGCAGGGTAAATACTTAACAAGCACCTTCTACTTTTATAATGGCAAGAGCCAGAGCAATTCTATCCAAGTCCCCTTTCAGCACAAGCATCTTGTACACTGCAGATACAACAATATATTTCATTCACTGCAAGTCCTGTTCTGTGATCTAATTTTCTAATTTGGTCTGGACAGAGATGCTGGACATATACGGCCAAGGACACTGAACCAACAAGCTGTGAACAAACTTGAGTGCAGAATTACAGGCTACACGATGAGAATACCAGTGTAAATATATAAGGCTGAGCAAATTCCATGAGAATGTAAGTGATAGCTAAATCAGTATCTGAGTAATAATCTAAAGGGCTCCAGAACAAGGTACAACCCACTAAGTACCTGGCTGACAGAATACACCTAGGGGATGAACGATAATAAAGCCCCAATTTTAGGTTGAAAACATAAATCAAATCTAAATTAGTCAGATGAAACTGATGTATTCAGTCCACATCTTCTGCTTTTTGAGCAATGGGCTGACCTTCTCATCTCCAAAATTTGTACACTAGCAGAGCAATCTTCAGAGATAGAATTCAATGATACAAGGTGACAGGTAAAAACTATCAGTAGTTTCTTAGGAAATCGCTGCTTAGATTAGCAATATTAGTAACTTTTCAATTCCAAAGCAGAATCTAGGAAGGTACCTCTGGAGACTATGAAAGTCCAAGCCCATGTTAAAGCAAGATCCCTACAGGATCCAGAGGTTTTTTTAATATCTCCAGGGAAGGAGACTCCACAATCTCTCTATGCAGGACATTCCAGGGCTCTGTCACACTCAAAGATATTTTTTCCTCATGTTCAGATGGAACTTCCTATGCTCCACTTTTTGCCTGTTGTCCCTTGTCCTGTCTCTGGGCACCACCAAAATGAGCCTGATCCCATCCCTTGACTCCTACTCTTTAGATACTTATAAACAATTTATTGATATTTATATACAGTGCCCTCAGCCTTTTCTTCTCCACGCTGAACAGTCCCAGGTCTCCCAGCCTCACCTCATGAGACATGCTCTAGGCTCTTTAATCGTCTTTGTGGCCCTCTGCTGGACTCTCTGGAGAAGTTCCCTCTTTTTTGAACTGAGGAGCCTAGAATTGGATGCAGCACCCCGGATGTGGCCTGACCAGAGGGGGCAGAGCAGAGTGGGAGGACCACTTCCCTCTACCTGCTGGCCACGTTATTTTTAATGCACCCCAGGATACCACTGGCCTTCTTGGCCAAGAGGGCGTACTGCTGGTTCATGGCCAGATTGTTGTCCACCAGGACCCCCAGGTCCTTCTCTGCAGAGTTCATCTCCAGCAGGTCATCCCCTAACCTGTACTGATGCAGGATTCTCAGATATTGCATCAAAGAAAATGAGATACCAAATGAGAGACACAGCATGAACTGTATGCATTATCCTCCTAGTTTCTCAGTAACTAAACTTCATGTCTCACTTTTCCACTCAGTGGAAAGATGATTGAGGTGCAATCATGTACTTCCTATTATAGTAATCTGTTTTCCAACAGATCTTTCAAAAATCTAAATAACAAAGAGCAGAAAGTAATTTCTACAGAAAAAGACATCAAAATTATATTTGAAACAAAATCCATATATTTAGACCTTTCTTTTTCAGAGGATTCTATTCCTTCACTTCTTCATATCACTGAAACAGTCACTACTTGATGCCTCTTAATTCTTTCAAGCCAAAGTACTGAGAACATGAAAAGGAACTGCTTTACAGTTTTAGTTAGGTAACTCCACCAGAAAATATTAGAAAACTGAAGATGAAAACAAAGTAAATATGACTAATAAATGTATATATGTAAATAGTAAATAATTCTCTGAGCATTATTATGACGGCTATTTTGTTCAATTTCAGGCATTACACTTGAAATCATAACAAAGGATAATAATGAGAATTTCTAAGTCTAGAAGAAATATTCAAAAAGCAATTGAAAAAGTCTGTGATGTCATTTAGAAAAGACAGAAGGAGAACACACAGTTCAATGCAAAGGGATGCTCTCTGTCTCCATAGGGGATTCTACAATTACTAGTAGCTAAAACTGCAGCAAGAGAGAGCAAGGGAAAAGAAGTTCTGTTAACATTGAAACAGATGGCCTAATGAGGTGATACTATGACTGTCAGAGGTTTCTAAAATGAACTTACGCCATGACTTATCTGGAAAGACACAAGCATGAACTAGGTGATCTTATAATATCTGTATCTGTTTTGCAAAGAGTTAATATTAAGTGTTTTTTCTACCAAAGCCTATAGCAAATATAAGCAACGATAGAAGAAGTGATAATGCATAAATAGAATCCCTGCTGGTTATTTAGGAGAAAGAAAATCTAAACTTTTGCTTTGTTTCCATTTGATCTTAATTCAAGCAAATCATCAAATTCAATACCTGAAGGGAACTTACTCCCAGGAGGGGAGTAAACTCTTTGAAAGGGCTGATAATAGCAGGACTAGGGGAAATGGTTTTAAGTTAAAAGAGGGAAGATTTAGGTTGGATGTTAGGGGGAAGTTCTTTACTGGGAGAGTGGTTAGGTCCTGGAATAGGCTGCCCAGGGAGGTTGTGGATGCCCCGTCCTTGGAGGTGTTCAAGATCAGGTTGGACAGGGCTCTGGGCAACCTGATCTAGTAAAGGTGTATGTTTGGTGGCCCTGCTAGGCAGGGGGGTTGGAACTACATGATCCTTGAGGTCCCTTCCAACCCGGGTCATTCTGTGATTCTGTGTGTGATTCTGTGATCAGCTAAGATGCCATCGCATCTACAAAAAGAGCTTTCAGATGACACTTCAAATACTGATCACCACATTTAAATGAAGCCAGAGGGCCTAATTTTTTCATGGAGCTGTCAAAAATCTATAGAGATTGGGAAAGACGTAAAAACACATAAAGGTGGAAACATGATCTATCTGGAAAAAACATAAACAAAGGAACTCCAAAATGAAATATGAAGGAAAATAATGTAGCATTCTTTCAGTATTCAAGGAATCACTGTTGAGAAGGGGTGATGAACTTTTTAGCTACACACAGATTGGAAAAAATTCCTGACATCATTAAATAAGATATGCCAGAGTACCCCATTCAGGAGGTTTTAAAAAATGTTTATGACAAATTTACATTAGAGATAGTCTATAGGTAGACTTCAGTAAGCAGGCTGCATGACCAGATGACCTTCACATATCTGCATTTATATAATTTAAATAATACATCTAAGTTTCCTGAAAAAGTTAGACCTGTACAGCTACTTCAGTAATCAAAGATTTATGTACTCATCTTGGAAGGAAAAAATCAGAGATTCGATATATTTAACATTAAATAAGGACCAAAAATTACCCTTTATAAAAATCTCTATGGATTCATGGAATGATAGTATACATACAGAAACATCTACTTTTAATAAGCAGGAAGTGTAAATATCCTTGTATTTTAAAAAGTATCAACAATCAAAAATCCTAAACTTGGAATTACTGGGATAATATATTCTAAAATATGCCAATATAACATTTACAAGACCAAAATTAACTGGAGTATCAATTATTTTCTGGGAAAAAAAAATTTAGTAATTTTGGAGTTTTCTAAACTGTCAAAAATGAATGCTCAACAATAAATAAAAAAATCACCTAACTCAAAGGCTATGCTTTCTTTCACTCTAAATACAAAGACAGGTCAAAACATTCATGGCTTCCTCAGCAAAATACCTACTTACCAAGAGCACTGTATCTGCTCTTGACATTATCAAAGCTTTTATATATATCTGGCAGAAAAGTCTTGTTCACTTAAATTAACTCTCTTAAAGATAACTGCAGAACTTGCTCAGAGATGAAAAAGTTTATTTTATAAAGCTTACTGCTTTTTGGTACTGTTTACATGCTTTTTGGTAAAGAGGAGAAAAGATGATTTTTTTTTTTTTTTTCCCACAACACTCCCAGGGACAGACAGCATGTTATGTTATAATATATAATATATTATGTTATAATAACGTAATTAACTGGTAAACAGGCTGTGATACCACAAGCTGAGGAGATATGTCTGGGAGCAGAGATGAGCCAGAAGATCAAAAGGGAAGGTCAGGTGATCTACAGATGGTTTTTTATACTTCCCTCTGAGCAGAAATGGTAACAGAAACAGCAAACAGCCATCTAGGGAATGTAGTTCTTCCTCTCCTCTGGGATAGGTACCTGGAACAGGAGCATTAACTCTTTAACTCCCAGTGCACTACATGATGTGATGATGTGGAATACCAATAACCAAAAATCATAAAACCATGATATCATGTTACACATTACTTTCAAATCACAAAGAAAAGAGTCTTCAAGTACTCTGGTGTGCTCTCAATCAATGTTAAACAGTGACAGACAGCATCTTGACATTCTCCTAGGTACTCCAACTAAAAGATCAGCTGAATACTAGGCTGTGGTCAAACACAACAGATGGTATTTTAGAGAGCAAAAAGATCAAATAAAATAGAAAACATAACTATCCTTATCATTAAGTGCTCTCTAGCCTGACACTATCTATTTAGAAAAGGAGACAGAACACAAGAGAGACAGGCATACAAGTAGAGATAGGAAGTGAGGAGATAAATAAGAATAATAGTTATGCGGGTCATGAATTAAAAGAGCATGAAAAAAAAAAAAAAAAGGAGAAAATTACTAGCAGAGGATTATACCATTAATAATTAAAATTCAGCATGACATAAGGTACTTGCCTAGAAGAAGCTGGATGACGAAATCAACTCTCATCTTTTCTACCTTTCCTTCAGCTTCGGGATTGTATGTGCTTTCTCACTACTTTTTTCCCACACTCTATCATTCCCTTCCCACAGTGCTTACAGGCAGAGCTTGACTCTTGACATATTAAAGGTATCAAATTATCAGTGAAGAGACAAGAAATACAATCTGGAATCTGAAATACCGAGCAACATCCACCTGACTGTAAGTCAGCTAACAGAATCACAGAATCACCAAGGTTGGAAAAGACCTACAAGATCATCCAGTCCAACCATCTACCTATCACCAATAGTACTCACTAAACCATGTCCCTCAACACAAAAGCCAGCCGTTCCTTGAATACCTCCAGGGTCAGTGACTCCACCATCTCCCTGGGCAGCCCATTCCAGTGCCTGAACACTATTTCAGAAAAGTGTGAACAGCCACTGGAATGGGCTGCCCAGGGAGGTTGTGGAGTTAGTGTTCCCTGCTTACACAGTAGTTTACAAAGTGTTCAGTCAATGCTCATCATCAGTTCTGTCTTGGCCATTAATTCCAGTCATATCACTGTCTACAGCCTGAAAAAAAATCAGTGGTGCTGACAGCTCATAAAAAGCATGACCCACCCAAAGCCCAGAAGAATCGTTGGCATTCGAGGCAGACACTCAGCAGTGTGCAGCCTGCAGCATGTGGGATGCAGGGAGGGGCTGCGAGGAGATCATCTGTTGTGCATGTGCTCACAGGATGGGATTTTGAGCACAATTGCTAGTCTATGCGTTTTATATAACATTTCTGCATTGCACTCACTATCTCATGTGGATACTGTAAACTCTGCTAGCCTATGAACTTGTTCCTGGGAGCTGTTTGTGGGATGACACATTTACAAGGAAGCAGTACCCTTACATCAACCTTAAACACAGCTAAGAAAGCTCCCAATTTAGATGTGCCTCTCACTTGTTCATTTTTTAACTATGTATGCCCATCTCCATGGATTATGCGGCTTACTGTTCTGTAGGTGGGACCTGGATTTGTTCATAGGTAATTTTTTCCCAACATGCTGTCAGAGGACACATCTCCCTGGCTCTCTGATCTAGCATAGGAATGGGTTCAGACTGCACCACAAACAAGATGGTTTCCAAAAAGCAGATGCTTTTTGTAAAACCGAGTTTTAACAGCTTAACTGAAGGTACAACACTAAAATACTAGCAGTAATTCAGTGGAGCTTAGGGAAGCCTACTCAAATGAAATCCTTACTAAGAAAAAAAAGCTAAAGGAAACTGAACTGTGCTAAAACCGAATTAAAAATCCAATAAAGGAATTTCAAAAAGTTTAAATAAAATAGCTTTAAACAATTTAAATCATGGTCACTCTTAACACCAATAGACCAATATTTCTTATCCACCCAAGATATCAGCACATTCTGAAAACAAACACTGAATTTTGATACAATTCAGCACTGCAACAAGCAAACCAGAGTGACAGCTACAGGAAAGAGACACATTCTAAAAGATGGCAAATCTTTCCTTTCTGAGGTCTAAGAGAAGCTTTATGAAATAACATCAACACATTTTGCAAACACTTGCAGATCTGTCTAATATGCTAAGGGTTGGAAATCAGTTACCTAGAATGTTGCAATCTCTGTGTTGTGACTTTGTGGGTCATGTTATCTACATCCATACAAAACATCCTTATGGACAAAATTCTTAATATATTCACTCTCCAAATATTGTCAGGAAACGTTAATTTCTCTAAATCAGATGGCATTTATTTATTCATTTATTTATGAAGTTGCCTACATGACAGCGTGTTGTATGAACCTCATGAGGCTCCACAGAACTGTGGTGTTCATACAGAAAACACATTGTCAAGACTCAACAGTGATCAGCAAAGGTAGCAAGAGTCCATTACAGTTAGTAATGGACACTGCAAGAGATCAGTTCTTTGTTATTCTTCACTAGACAGACACTGGAAGAAATTATAACACAGAGAAATGTAAAAACAGGAGTGAAGAAAAAAAGAAAAAAATATCTAACACTGAAAAACAAATATCTGAATTAATCAAATGAAGAACCTAATTTAGCCTCCATCTCTGAATCATCTTTTTCCACAAAGCATAGAGAGATCAAAGACAGTGAGTTAATGAAGCTGATATGCAGTAAGCTAGTACTCAGCAATTAAATTTACACAGAGAAAATAAGAGAAAAATATAGAAAAGAAGATCAATTCAAAGAGAATTTATTTTAGACTGCATGCAGGATTGAGAAACTTAAAAGATATTTTCTTCTCTAATGGATACCAAATTCACAGTTGTCTTAGAACTGCTACAGTTGACCAAAATGTATCAAAATTAAAATATCACAATATTACTTGAAACCACGAAAAATAGGAGAGAGCTATTGGGAAACTACAACATTACTCTTTCAGCAGTACAATTTATGTAGACTTAAGGAACAAAATGTCCACATTAATTCCAACCTAATTTCAGGCATTTATATTATAATCACTAGGGACTAGCAAAGACATTTATTAATAACAGAAAGAAAGCCTTAGTCATCAAACCTTCAGTGTACTGAACGCTCATCTATGTAGATACTGAATCTGATTACAAAAATAATGTCTTAACATTTCAAAAACTGATAGCAGTAACACATGTAGAATACACGCACTACATGTAAAATAAGAATGTGTTCTTTGAATTTTTTTTTAAATCTTAGAATATGAAACTGGCAAAGATATTTCAATAGGTTTAGTGTGCTGTACTGTATCAAGGCAAGTTCTCCAAAGAATGCCCTGGCAAAACATAATAAAAAACAACAGCAAGACAAAACTGCAATACAATTCCAACAGCAAAGGTGCAGGAAATGGCATAATTAGGGTTTTAAATAAAACCAAGCATTTCAAGCAATCAACCATTGAGGTAAGTCATTACTCAGATATTTTGTTTCAATGAAAATCCAAGTACTTTCAACATAATAAAAATTCAGGCTTAGCAAATAATTCTGACATAATTATGCTCCTATATCATGGCTTATGTAAAAATAAAAAATCCACAGTCACACAGTTTAGTTCCATTCCTGTACAAAAGTTTTCTAGCTATATTAAGCTTTCAAAACTTTAAATTCCCATTGCTCCTTGAACAGATACAGCACCGTGTTTCAAAGTCAATGACTTTCATCATTTTCTTTCAGTAACTGCACATGAAGCTTTCTGGAAATATTCATTGATTACTTTCTTCTTTTTCTATGATCACATTAAAAAAAAGGAAGGTCACATTTGAAAGCTGAAGAACTGTTATTCAGAGAAAATGCTATTGCTTTTTTTTTTTTTTTCATTTTAGACTTCTTAAAGAATATACTGGGGGAAATATACTGTCACCTGAACCTTCAAAAATAGATAGAGGAAACAAACTGATGTTAAACAAGTAGTTAAAGCTTTCTAAAAGTGTTAAAAAATCTGTAAAGTACATATGTCTAGTACACTAGAAGAGTACAAAGTGGTATAACTCAAAGGCTTTTATTACTGGGTTCAGTCTGTTTGCACTTTAGCAGTTTGTTGTGCACCATAATTTTTCATAATGCTCATATGTGCAGGCACATCTGACATTAAATGCCTTCCAGAAAGTCTTCATCATGAGTTTGTCTGCTTTTAGTACTGGTGAATTCAGTTAGTAATTTTAAAAGACTGGAAAATCTTATGATCAAATCAGCAGTCATGAGAATCATGAGAAGCATTTTCAGCCAAACAACTGCAGCAGAATGTTCAGTTCAACCTCATAATACAATTCAGCCACACAGCAATCAACCCATCAAAACAACCGAAGTGTTTATTCATCTTAATAATGCATCTCATGGAATAAGTGTCAGAATCCCTTAAGAAGAGATGTGTTCAAACATAATATTACGTTGCATTGATAATAATTCATCATAATTCAGGAAGACCTCTGGCAATCAACCATTGCCAGAAAAAGACAATTTTTTACGTAGAACGTTTTTGTGAGGTGATTAAATAACACTGATGTTTAACGTCAACAGCATTAAAATTATTTTTATCAAACTACATTTATTAACCTACACCAGACAATGCAATGGGGAAATCTGCAGTTTTTTCAATATGCCCTATGTGAGTAATCTGATAATGTTTTCTTTTATAACGGAAGAACTACAGCAGAGAAACTAATAATAAGCTTTTTATTAATTTAGGGTGTAAACTTACTTTGTACTTGCAATCACTTTTCATTCATTAAGTACTATCCCTTATTCCACAGGCTACAGCTCCATATAATTATTTCCTAATTGCAATTTTTCAAATATCCAAGCACAGAAGTATACAGATATAAAAATGGGAATTTCACCATTATGCATATTAAAAAAAAGGGAAGCAAATTGAGATGATACGATGAATCTTCACTTTGACATGTTTTTAACTGTGAACATGCACCATATCTTTGAATATAGTATTCGCAAATTCCAACAACTACCTTCACCACACTTCTACACTTTATTTGGAGGTGTTACATGCTTAAGCAAAAAATTCCAAGTCAATAAAATTCAGTATAAGCTTCTGAAAAACACAGATAAAATACTAACATTATTTTATCAAAACAATGAGATATATAACTGCAAAATGCTAGTAATTTTATAATAGTTTTTTACATATGCTAACAATGCTTCGGAAAATATTGCAATCTTGGACTAACCGACTGTATATTAATATCAAAGCATTTAAAAACAGAGAGAAAGCATAATCCAAGACAATTAACAAAAAAAAAAGACCTTCACCATTTGGTAACAGTACACATTAAAAGCTTTCACAGCATAGGAGCTAAAGGAACAAATACTACCCACTGTGTGAACATTTAATGTTATACAAGTGAAATATATTTAAACAATAAATTACTGTTTCCTTTAAGCTAGTAGGGAATCCTTAAGTTTTACTGTTTCTTAGAAGAAACCTGGGCCCTATGTGTGTAGCATTATTACAGAGATGATAAAATGGTTTCAATTATAGGTTGCTGCTTTGGACAGCAGACAGAGTAAGATTTGATCCACAGAGTGGATTTTTTTGGTGGTTATTCCACAATATTACTGAAACAATTATGTTAAAATCTTGGCAGTGAAAATAAAATTTTGTGAAAATTTGATCAACAGTAACATACTTAAAAATTTAATAAATCATTAACTTAAAATCTGATAAGGAAGATTCCAGGGTGAAACAGTGAAGTTAAAACAAACAAACAAACAAAAAAAACAACACAAAGGGGTGTACTGGATATGGAAGTGAAAATATGTTTCATTTATTTCGTATACATGTGACTGGTAGGTGTACTTTGTGCATTTGCAAAGTGTAACCAATGGCCAGTATAACCACAAAACACAGCCAACAAAGCCAGATAACCTGCGCATAACCAGCCTGGAAATCAGGAGGAAATCTGGAGTTGGCATAATCCCATTCTTCCCAATGAATAAATAACCACATCAGATGAAAGAGATCTGAGGAGCTGAATCAGAAAGGATTGCCAGCTAAGGGTCTGAATGTGAGTTTATGCATGTGTGTGTGAGTATATGGGTGCATGAGTGCTGGGCAAGTTTTTCTGGCACCAGACCATAGAGTTCTCTAGAGCTAGCAGAGGGGACCATGATGAAGTACGTAGAAGCTACAGTTCATGCACAGAACCATGCTGGAGCAGATACTCACCCTGAAGACCACAAAGGATCCCATACTGGAGCTGTGAAGGAAACTACAGCTCATGGAGAACTCACAGAAGAGCAGGCTCTCAGCAGGAGCTGCAGCCTGAATGGGACTTTCACTAAGGTGCTCCATTCCTCCAGGAATGCACTCCATGTGGAAGATCCACACTGGAGCAGTTTGGGAAGGACTGCAGCCTGTGGGCCACAGTGAAGTATAGGGCAAGGATAGGGAGCAAGAAACAGAAGAGACAAAGCATTACAGACTGAAGTGAACCCCCAGTCTTATCTCCACTGCACTTCTCGCAGTGGGATTATAAGAGTAGGCAGTCAGTACAGCTGGGAAATAAGTTTATTTTCAGCCTGGGGAGAAGACAGACTTAATTTGTTTCTCATCATTCTACTCCACTTTTAATTGGCAATAAATCCGTTTTCCTTTTCACAAGTCAAGTGTGTTTTGTCTAAGACAGTAATTGGAAATTGATCTCTTCATCCATCTTGATCCACAAACTTTTCCTCATATTTTTTTCTCCTGTCCTGTTGAGGAGGGGCAGTGAGAGCAGTGGGGTGGATGTCTGGCAGGTGAGCCCTTCACAGAGTGACTGTGTGCACACGTGCACCAAAATAACCTTCCAGGTTATCTGTGACCACCAGCCTCAGTTACACAGTAATTATTTTCCTTCACAGCTCAATGAATATATCTTAAAAAATTATTTCATGTTAGTAAGAATAAAGCTGACATATATGCACAGATGCACCTATATTGATCTAGCAAAGACAAAGCTGCAAAGGCACAAAATTAAAAAAAGGTTTCTATTCCTTTAGTCACACTATCAAATGTAGATATTTAATGAATATGGCAGTCCATCACAAAAAACATCATCACGATAAGCGCATCCTGCACTCCCTGAACATTCTCATTGCTGCAGTGTCTACAGTGATAGCCAGGCATGCTATCATAAATGCAGTCCAGCCACAGCATTCACAGTACAACTCAATTACAAACAAGAAAAAATTAGTACTACAGAATCCAGGGCATACCTGTGTACTCAATAACATGCTTATCACACACTGGATTTAACCAGTTTTAAAACCAGCTACATCTTCTAGCAACTAGATAATTTTAAAAGTTTAAAAATAATAACCATTTTTTAAAAAATCAATCATCTTCTTACAGTTCTTCACAGTGAGGATGATGGAGAACTGGAACAGGCTGCTCAGGCAGGCTGATGATTCTCCTTCAGTGGAGATACTCAAGACACATCAAGAACCTCCAACCTGCAGTTCGGGGCCTACTTTGCAGGTGGTTGGACTTGATGATCTCTAGAGGTTCCTTCTGACCTTTACAATTCTGTGATTCTGTGAGTCTGTTAAGTTTCCAGTATTTTTCTTAAGTAGCTAAGATTCATAGCAATTACAGTGGTTTTCATCAGCAAAACATTTCTTTTCTTTTTTGTGTCAGCAGCAAACAGTATCTGAGGAAGACCTTCAAAACATGCTTTTTCTTTGTTGAAAAAGCAAAAAACAACATAACCAAGCTTTAAGGTACAGAATTAGAAACTAAGACAAGATTTCTCATTTTCCAGTGTCATAAAGATCATCACCATTTACATTTAACAAACTAACAACCGGCAAACTGCTCTTTCAGTAAGTTCCACTAGATCTCATTTCCCTTACTGAATGGAGCTCACAGTTGCTATCTTCTTCATTCTTCAAATATGCCATCTTTTTAATTGGTAGTCAAAGTATGTGTGTGTGCACATCCATGTAAGTGTTTAGCGCTTCAAACCATGGAACATGGAAGATGATGTGAAGACCAACCTAGGTTCCTTCCTATTTTCCTGCTCGTGTTGCACCCTTTTAGAATAAATATGAAATACAGTTAAGCACAGATTTAAGAACGGTTAATATGATCTAAAGTAGGACATGGATATAGAAAAGACGTCGGTTAAACAACAGAGAAAAGAAGATGTCACCATGTAGTTACTTACAAATGTCTTCTCGCTGTTTTAATATTCAAAGAGGAAAAAAAATCTGGGAACATCTTTCATGAGATCAAATTCCATTCTAATCCTAAGTATTACTGTTAGATTCAGTAGAACAAGTCTTCTCTGTGTTACATAGCAGGAATATTTCTTGGTCTGCTTTTCTACACAGTACAGGGGATATACATAAAATATTACAACAGTTACAGGAATATTCATTGCTAAGTGGCAGAAGCTAATGCTGAAGTTTGAAATGGTCAGCTTCTCCATTCTCTCTCATTTTTTTCTTGATATTTGTTAAACAGTAGCAGTACCATGAGATCACACTCTCCTAAGGTTGTAATCTTGGCAGGCTGTGAATCATTACTTTGAAACGAAGGGAAGGAAAAAAAGTTACCTGCTAGCAACTTTAAGGATACTAGAATTGAGACAGTTTTCTCATTCACTGAGGATTCATTTCCAGTACATCACTGGGATATGCTGAACACTGAAGTAGACTGATTTGAATCTGGACCAGTTACAGTCTGTGCTAGAAGTGCCTACAGTAATTGTAAGCACAGTTTTAGATGACTTTGAGAACAGAAAAGAATACACTGCCCACAGAAACACATAATTAGAGTTAGTAAATCTCACTTAACTGTTTATAAACTAATATATAGGTCTATATCCTAGAAACATAGGTCACTTCTATGAAATAGTGATTATCTCATATACTTCTGCTGCAGAAAGAATAACATTAGCTATTATGCTTTGTGACAATTATTTTTGTATGAGAATTAAAATATGTTCAGCATTTGATTCAATGTTGGTCCTTTAGAAGCTGATCTTGTGTAACACACCCCTATAATATTCTACTGAGCAGTCTTCCTTACATATACAAGAACTCTTAGTGGATATTAAATCACACAAGCACCTCAAAAATAAGTAAACAAAAAACTATGTAATATCTTCCTATGTATGTATTAGTCAAAGTATTTACTTCAAATGCTCAAGAGGATTCAACAAGAAATTTACAGACATACAGTGTAACAGTATAACAGTTCACGAGAACAGAAGGAGCGTCAGTTAAAGTTCTCAATTTTATAAACAAAATACTGACAGGCAGCAGAACAGTGCTCTCCTTTATAAAATATTACATATTTATAGTGCTTATAGAGAAAAAAGTCCAGACAATACCATTCAACAATAAGCATCCCTAATTTAATTACGAAATGATTTTCTAATATTTCCTCCACAGATTAACTGAAATTGAAATTTTTAACAGTACTCTGAAAGATACTGAAGGACTTCATTCTGTTAGGCGTTCTTGCACTTCGTGATAATATAGACTCATTTGGGATATAAAAGAACTGAAGATAAATTCATCTGGTTCTTTCCTGAAAAACCTTTAAAAAAGAACCCTTAAATCTGTCTACTGAAGAAACGCTGCACATACTACCTTATATAAAGTACTGCATACTACTCAAAATACTTTATGTTCAAATCTGCTTAAGTACAACAGTTAATTTTTACAATGAAGGTAAAAAAAATAGTGTTTTTAAGAACGGTCGTAGAAGTCTCTTCCTCTTATATTGACAAGTTTCAGAATCTGGTGACACCTTTTTTTAACACTGCCATAGTCACATGAGCATACAAATATTGATGTGATGTTGCTCATAAGCAAAGCAAAGTTCCTCTCCACCAAACAAGATAAATACAGTGTTTTTATGCTATCACTTCAAGTTTTCTTGATCAGTTGTTAGACTGAGAAACAAAGCAAACATCCTTCTTCACAACATATTTCTAATATTATCACATATTAAAATTAAAAAATGATTAGAATATAGACATCTTAAATAAATTACTTGAAACCTAAAAAAGGATAAGTTAAACCACATTTATGAAGTTAGCAAATACTAACCCATAACTGACAAAAAGCAGCATGTCACCAACTACTATTCACAGAAAACCAGTTTCACTGCAGAGACTCAACTTACCAAGTGTTTGATTTTTCGTATTTAATTTTAAAGCTATCTTACAGCTCCCAGTTAAGGAAGAAGAATACATTTGCTTCCACCTTAAATGATTATTGAGCTGGCACTAAAAGGCCAGCTTTCCTGCTCGTGTGAGAGAAGTTACATGCAATGTCTCTGAACAGAAATTATTCAATGAGACAGCCCTCTCATTGTTTATATGGGCTTGAAGCGGGTCTGAAAATCTTTTAGAAATCAGCAGCTACACTTATTACAGCCTTTTAGGAGGCACAAGGATTTTTTTTAATATTTACAGTGTCTAGCAAAAGAAAAAATCAATAACCTGCTAAGTGCTTTCATCATACAAACACAGTATATTTAAACTAATCTATTTATCATGTTTTCCACATCAACTGTTCAGTGACTGATGAAGCAAATGGTCACATTAAGGCTGGACCACAGATTCTCTTAAGGGGTAGCTATTCCAGCTGACCTAACAGCTCACCACCATGACAGATTTTTGCCTCTTGATGTATTTATTAGTCAGGCTCCTTACATTTAACCAAAGTTTAAATTAAACAAGCTCATTTTCATTAAAACAAGACAGGGTACAATTCCAGGGACAACACTGGCAGACAGAAGTGACCTTTTATGGAATGGTCATTTAACATAATGTAAGTGATAGACAGCAATGGCCTCCGCCATTTGAATTTTTATTGAAATCTCAACTTTGGTTTTAAAAATAGCGTTTTTTCTATTTCAAAAGAAGCAGCACAGAAAAACATGGACATGTATGACAGTCACAAAAAGCTTTGGTACTATAGGTTGTCCAGTGAGCTTGTGGATGCCCCCATCCTGGAAACATTGAAGGCCAAGCTGGATAGGGCTCTGAGCAACCTGGTCTAAAGGGAGGTCCCTCCCTATAGCAAGGGGGGGCTGGAACTAGATGATCTCAGAGGTCCCTTCCATCCTACACTATTTTATGATTCTATTATTCTATGACTGTCCGGAGCCAAAGCGTGAAGTTTTTGTTATATCATCTCTTTTATTTATGTTCTTAAAAATTCTGGGTAGTTAATTCATGATTAAAAAGTACTCTGAGTAAAATAAATTATTAAGAACAGACACCTATTATGCTAATAGCCTAAGCCTATCATGGCAGTAAAATCAGCAGTAGAAAATACTAAAATCACTAAAATAAAGACACTGGGGCCCTGGAATGTGTCCAGAGAAGGGCAACAAAACTGGTGAGGGGTTGGGAGCACAAGTCTTATGAGAAGCAGCTGAGAGAGCTGGGATTGTTTAGTCTGGAGGAGACCTCACTGCACTCTACAACTTCCTGAAGGGAGGTTGTGATGAGGAGGACTTTGGCCTCTTCTCCCAGGCAACAAACAGGACCCGAGAAAATGGCCACAAGTTGTATCAAAAGAGGTTTAGATTACACATAAAGAAAAACTTCTCTCTGGAGAAGAAGGCACTGGAATGGCCTACCAAGGGAGGTGGTGGAGTCGCCGTCCCTGGCAGTGTTCAAGAGGCATCTGGATGAAGAGCTGCAAGATATGGCTTATTAGCTTGTGGCAGCAATGGTAATGGAAGGACAATTGGACTAGATGATCCTGTAGGTCCTTCCCAACACTGTGATTCTATGATTTTACAATTCTAAAGACAGAGACCTTTAGCACCGAAATCAACAGAGTGCATGACCTTTCTGTCAGGCGTTTGGCTGCCATCTGTGATGGGACACAAATTTGATCAGTGGAGCCAGTTTTTCCTAAGAACCCCGTGGCTGCCATCAGACCGGATCAATTAAATATGTTCACTACACTGATGCCAGGTTGTGCACAGAAATGAAACTAAACCACAGGATTTTGAAGACAGCAACATAACTTAGCAGGAAAATAACATTCAGTAAGGTCTTCCACAGCCTGAAGAAAAGTTTTTGCATAGAAACTTTTGACCTAGTGTAAGATAACAATGAACTACAAAGTGCTGTTCAGCTCTTCTAAATTTTGTGGAAGTCACTTAGTTGCAAAAACAGTGCTAGCAAACGCAGTTACCTCCTTTTTGATGAATTACAAACAAGGAAAGAACTCACCCATGACAGTTATCTACACAGCATGTTCAAGACGTTCCTTTTTCAAATCTCAACCTCAACAACTACGGCATTTATTTTGGGGGTGCTAACACTCTGGGTAACTGCAGAATTGCCAGGCCAATCAAAGAAAACTTCCTTCATGCATCAATTAGCATAACAGAAAGAAATTACTTAAAGAAGAGCCAGCATTAGTGAAGAATACTCAATCTCACATTAATTAGTATGAAATAAAATGCAAAGGAAATATTTTATACAGTGACATTCCAATTCAAGGTGCAATGTATTCAGCACTCAACGATTCTGTTTCACTGCTTGTATACTTACACAACTTAAAATTTCACAGCACAACTCACATCCTATTTTATTTCTTAGCAAAACAGTAAACAGAGTGACAAATTCTGGCTTAATTCAGAAATCTAATGCTTAGAATAATGTATATTTAAGAAGAGGTGGTAACACAGAAATACAGCAAGTTTCAGTGGAAGTAAACAGAAGGAATTATTTTTGGAATTACCATAACAAATAAACGATTCAGAATTTTGCATGTTGTACTCTTCTAAGGAAAACTTTAAGTATATGTTTTTCTTTTGCTACAATACATTAAAAAACTTCCAAGAAAATACCTGAGCAGTCTTTGCTATCATCTAGAACACCTGAAGACTAGAAACATTAGTTGATTAGATTTCACTTATCACTAAATTTTGGTAAAGAAAATTGCTCATAAAGACTAAACAGCTATCACACACTAGCTGCAACAGTACTTAAGATCCATTAAATGCATCGGTATATTAAAAATAGTGGCAACTTTGTAGCATTGATCCTTGTATCAGAAGGAGCATCACTTAAAAATTAAATAATTTAAAAATTGGCAATGGATGTCATCTAACTGGACTTCTGCAAAGGTTTGACATGGTCCCTCACCACATCCTTCTCTCCCAGTTGGGGAGGTATGGATCTGAACGATGGACTGTTTGGTGTATTAAGAACCAATTGGCTGGTCGCAGCCAAAGGGTTGTGATCAATGGTTTTGCGTCAAGGTGGAGGCCAGTCACAAGTGACGTCCTGAGGAGTTGGCCTTGGGACTGGTGCTCTTCAACATATTATTCAATGACACAGACAACAGAATCCGGTGCATCCTCACAAGTTTGCAGATTACACCAAGCTGAGCAGTGCAGTCAAGTTGCCCAGCGCACCACTCTGGTCTTGAACACCTCCAGGGACAGAATATTCACAGCCTCTTTGAGCAGCCTGTTCCAGCACCTCACCACTCTCTCTGTAAAGAAGTTCCCCCTGACATCCAACCTAAACTTCCTCTCCTTGAGCTTAAAACCATTCCCCCTTGTCCTATCACTGTCTACCCTTTTAAATAGCTGACTCCCCTCCTATTTGTAATCACCTTTTGAATACTGGAAGGCTGCAATGAGATCTCCTTGCAGCGTTCTCTTCTCTAGGTTAAACAAGCCCAGCTCCCTCAGCCTGTCTTCATAGGGCAGGTGCTGCAGCCCTCTGAACATCTTTATGGCCCTCCTCTGAACCCTTTCCAAGATCTCCATATCGTTCCTGCATTAGGGCCCCAGACCCGGATGCAGTACTCCAGATGGGGCCTCATGAGGGCAGAATAGAGAGGGACAATCACCTCCTTGTCCCTGCCGGCCACTCCTCTTCTGATGGCGCCCGGAATACCATTGGCCTTCTGAACTGCAAGCGCACACTGCTGGCTCATGTTACGTTTTTCATTCACCAGGACCCTCAGATCATTCTCCACACAGGTACTCTCAAGAAGTTCTTCTCCCAGTCTATATATGTATCTGTAACTACTCCAATCCAAGTATAAAACTTTGGTATGTTGAACCTCACTAGGTTCACACAGGTCTACCTTTTGAATTTGTTAAGGTCCTCTCTGGATAGTTTCACTAGCTTCTGACACGTCAACTTCACCACTCAGCTTGGTGTTACATGCGCCAATCAAAATGACACATATCTTATCCTAATTAATTCTCAATGTTTTTTGTTCTGTGAATGTAAAAAAGATACTGCCAGAATAAAAACAAGCAAAAAAAAACTGGTCTGCATATCTTTAAAGTGTAAAAAAAAAGTCACTTGCTTTTACAACAAAAAAGTAAATAAATCTATTCATAGATTACAGATTTATGTACTAAATCTGAATGTCACATAGATCAGAATTATGAGTTACCTAAATGTATAAGAAACATGCATATAATATAAAATGTATGTACTGTTAATTCTTTCCTACCACTTTGATAATTTAACGTAGAAAAAGATCTTACAGAAAGAATCTTCTTACATCTGATTCTTAAAAATCAAGTTGAACTCATCACAATCTATGAGAATACATTTTCTCACAAACTTATGAAGTAAAAGTTTAGCTGGCTTAAGGAAAACAGCAAAAGCAATGAACCTGAATCTATTACATTTACTGCAAGTTCTTACAATCAATTTGAAACACATTTTACTGAGCTTAAGAAAACACTGACTTATGAAACACTGCCTAAAGTTTAATGCAGAATAGGTACTATATTAAAACTGTATTATTTGTGGAACATTTCAGGAGTTTTCTACAGTTTCCTGCCATTAGAGATTTCAAAATATGATTTCAGTGTAGCAAGTGCATGAGTATTATGATTGCAAATCATTTTAACAGATTAAATTATGATGAAGCATAACACACTCTCCATAGATTTTAACTGTATTCAAAGAAAGTCCTTCTCAGTTTGCTACCAAAATAAAAACAAAACTAAAGAAAGCAACTATGCATCATCAATATATTCTGCAGGGAGCATTCTAACTGACAGGATTGGAAATCACTGATTTAACACAGATGAAGATTGAAAAAGCAGAAATAAAACATGAAAAGTTGTTTCATTTCTATTTATTCTCAGTTCAGCCATCGCCTTTAAGAATTGCACAAGCCTAAATAAATGAACTGAATATGAACCATATCATTTATAATTTTACAGTTACTAGCCTTGAGCACTTAGGCCTTTTCACAGTTCATCTGCTACACTGAGAAGTCTGTATGTTAATTAAAGCCAGAGTGACAAAACCAGCCAAATCACCAAGGATTCCTGTGAAGGCTTCCTCCTCTGGCTCCAAGGCCTGGCAGGCCACACTGCCAGGGGACTGTAGGCTGACCTGAACTCAGGCTATTCCAGCCCTGCCCATGCCCACATGTAACCAACTGTTACTTTTCAATTTTTCAAATCAGACAGTAGTCAGAGATTCAAAAAGTAATAGCACTTAAACAAGTACTGTGTATAACCAGTTTTTGATGACTATGTAATCAGAAAGAATCTAAAGACGGACCTGATTTCAAAAAGTCATATGATGCTTGGTTTAAATCAATGGCTATAATTAACAGGGATCTTATTTTCCCTTCCTTTCACTCCACTGTATGCAAGTTCATCTGTGGGGACACACCGATGCAAAAGTTTTCTAAGGCCTGCCTCCAGAGTAATTTATAGTAACACTAGTGTACATGGATGCCAAGTATTAACTAATACTGGTCAGCAGAACAGACTTTACTTATTTGACGCAATACAGATACGTTCAAAATTAAAAAAAAAAAAAAAAACATTTTTTTCTGAAAATATTCCAGGGAATTTTCCTCTACCTATGGAAGAAAGGCAAGCTTCAAAGCCTGGAAAATCACCATAAAAATCATTCTAGACCTCCTGAGACACCATCAAATACAATCATCATGTTCAATTGAGAAAATGCAGGCTGCTCCAAAGATAAAAAATAACTGACTTGTAAATTATAGCCATAACATTTTATGAAGTACATTCTATTGTACTACCTAAGTAATTCAGGAGAAAAAAAAAAAAAAAAAGCAAAACTTGAAATTATTCAGTTTATCTCAACAAGATATTACAAGCTTAATGTACAGGATATGTGGAACTGATTCTTGATTGAGATACTGTTTTCTTCATATTTAATCACAGAGATATTCTACCATTTTCAACTTCTTTACACTGAAATTTCTGGCATTTTCTATCCTTTCCCATTGAATGTCCTCAGTCACTCATTTAAGAAAGAGAACATACCAAACTTGATCACTTCATCAGTGATTCTGTGTCAGAATGGAGGCTGGTCAAAAATGGTATCCCTCATGGATTGATCTTGGGACTATTTTCAACATCTTCATCAACACAGACAATAGCATCAAGTGCACCCTCAGCAAATTCGCAGTTGCCACTAAGCTGAACAGTGCAGCCAAAACACTGGAAGAAAGGGAAGCCATCCTAAGGAGAAGTGAGCCCATGTGAAACTGATGAGGTTCAATTAGACCAAGTGCAAGCTGCACTTGGGTCAGGGCAATCCCAGGTATTTATACAAACTGGGGGAAATTCTCCCTGAGAGCAGCCCTGTGGAGAAGGACTTGGGGATCCTGGTAGATGAGAAGCTGGACATGAGCCAGCAGTGTGTGCTTGCAGCCAGAAGGCCAACTGTGCTCTGGGCTGCATTAAAAAAGGGGTGGCAGCAGGGAGAGGGAGGTGACTGTCCCCCTCTACTCAGCATTTCTGAGGCCCCATCTGGAGTAATGGAGGCCCGGGACCCCCAGCACAAGAAGGAGCTCTTGAAGTGGGTCCAAAAAAGGGCCACTAAGATGATCAGAGGGCTGGAGCACCTCTCCTGTGAAGAAAGCTTGAGGGAACTCGGTCTGTTTAGCCTGGAGAAGAGAAGGCTTTGGGGAGGCCTCACTGTGGCCTTCCAGTACTTGAAGGGAGTGTATAAACGGGAGGTTTAGGTACAACTGTTTACCAAGGTGGATAGTGATAGGACAGGAGAGAATAGTTTTAGACTGAGACAGGGGAGGTTTAGGTTAGAAATCAGAGGAAGTTTTTCAGACAGAGGGTAGTGATGCACTGGAACAGGTTACCCAAGGAGGTTGTGGATGCCCCATCCCTGGAGGTATTCAAGAGCCTGGATGTGGCCCTTGTGTAGTCTGGTCTAGTGATTGGCCTTTCAACGGAAGCCATTCTATGATTCCATTCTATGATTTTAAGGATGACATGGCAGTGCAATGCCACTGTGGCAACTATTTCTCTATGAGATGCCAGGGAAAGTAGGACAGGCTTTTTTTCCTCACTTTGGGATGATCATACTAAGGCAACAAAGCATTTCCAGGTCATATACAGTAGGGCTGCTCACATGAGCCTTGTTTTAGGAAAAAGGATTTTGTTGACATATAAATAAAATTTCACTACTTACGTGAATGAGGTGGTTTCATGCTCACTTTTGCATCACTTCTTGAAGCCAGAGACAGAGAAACTACATGACCAAGGCAGTAAAACTCCCTGGGCAGAGAGATGGGTTTAAACCACTAACACTGTTCAGGGACTCACAGTGCATTACAGAACAGCAGTGATCCACAGAAGATCATTAGGAGGCTAGAGAAGCAGCAAAAAAAGTTTTTTGCTTTGTTTTGATTTCATTTTAAAGCAAACTCTATTCTTTTTACAAGTTAACAAAGTGGTGATTTAATACAGTCATAGCACTGTGCACTGATGCTTATATTATAAGATCTGAGATAACGCAGCCCAGACTGTGGTCTGTGCAAACTGCTTTTCCACACAATATTCATATTTAACTTAAAAGAAGTTCTATAAACAATCACTGAATTTAATATAAGTATCTATCTTTTGTGTAAACTTTTACAGAACGGCTCAGTAACTTCTATGGAAAAAACGACTCTTGTGTTAAGACATTTGAGATTCCTGGGAATTGCTCAATCACCTACTCGCCTAACTTTTTTCCTATCACTCAGTTAACTGTCATGCAGCATAAACTGGCTACAACTGAAGAATGTCTTCTACAAATACAAGTCAAGTTTGGAAATTAAGAGCAAAATACACCAATAAAATCCAACTAAATTTTATTAGCAATCAGCATTCTTCAAGGTTATATTCACAGCAAATTCTAATACTCATTATTTAGACTGTGTACATCTACATTATGCCTGCATATATACAGATTTATTTAAAATGCGGATTCTCTCCTTTTATGCCCTCTCTCTTTTAAGCCTAATAAATTCAGCACCTCAACATGATCTACAAGATGAATGAACATAAGAAGTAGCTTCAGAGAGTAGTTTTATTTTAAATGAAAAGTTCTTTTTTCCACTTCCTGTCCTACATATGTCTGGTACAGTAACAATCAACTTCACTGTACAAGTTGGCAAGATAGTATATATGTATGTACATACATATATCCACAATACATAAATACATTTCTTACAATTTCTTACCATTTTTAGAACATAAAGTTAACTGTATCATTTCTGAAAATAAGAAGGAAAAAAATATTAATTTCTAGGAATATTGTTTAGAGAAATTAAAGCATGACAGAAGACAGATTAACTCTTGCATACAGCTATTATGACTCGCTCAAATCAATACAATGCACTCACATAAGCAACCAGGCAAATAAATTAGAGAGGAAAATATTTTATGATTCCATCCTGTAGAAATGAAGTCAGTTCTTCATGTGAACACCAGTAACACAACATGGCATGATAAAATCCTTCAGGTTTGAATTCTAGCTTTTCTAACTGTATTACTGTGATTACATTTCATGTGGACTCCTTCCAGACAGATCTTGCCAGATTTGTGGACTCTACCCTTGCCAGACAGATCTGCTTTCCTGAATGTTAAAAAGACTTGTGGTTTCTTTCAGATCTGTCCTGAATGATCCTACCTATATCAAAATCCTTATGGCTTTAACAGTCCTCAGCAAACAGTGCAATTGAAAGCTGTATTCCCTAGCCTGGAAGTCAGCAATTAAGACAAAAGATTTTTGTTCATCTCGCAACCTGTCAGAATAAGGTTATAAAACGCCATTCACTACTTGGATTTTCTCAGCTCATCTGAAGCACTGCAGTATTTAAAGAGTATACACAATAACAGATGCAGTCCTGCTCCCTTTTTCTTACCACCCACATTCAGTGACACTGCTGCAGCTAGCAGTTCTGCAAAGAATTCCTACATACTCTGAAGCTAGACGTGAGATCACACAATTTGGTAACACCTAAACATCTCCTTCAGGGTGGAAATGTCACTGAGCTGGGCACTGTACACATGACTGTTCTCCACTTTTATCTGCAAGTCTCTTTACAAAAATACTGTATTACAAAATACCCCTTTATCTATAGATACTCAGCTGGCTTCAAGATCAGGAAGACTGAAAAATCCTACACACTAAACAGGTAGATGTAAAAACAATACACTCTTTAAACTTGCACCTTTCAATTACTGTAAGCAGGCCATCAGAAGAAAATTAAGTGAATTCAAGCAATCTTCACAAGCTTGCTTAAAATTCGAGTGTTAGAAAATAAGGTCATCTACAGACAAAACAGTCAGATGAGCAAAGATATCAGTCCCTCTTCATCTCATATAGATTAAATTTTGAAATTATCCACATACGCCTGCATCATTATAATTAGTGCTTCTGAAAGCTTAAGGATTTTGTAATGCAATTTTTTCTTTTGCATATTTGCAACATTTATATATATATAAAAAGATATAAAATATCTTTATATAAAAATACATATATATATAACATATATATAACATATATATATAACATATATATATATAACTTAACAGTTTATAAAATGTATTTTTAAATCAAAACTGATCTGAGATTGTTTCCCCATTTAAATTTGTATTTGAATTGTATTTTCTTCTTTTCTTACATATTAAGACTGAAACACCAGTTTCAGCAGGCTATCTTGGAAAACACATTGCCAGAACAGCTGATGAACCTCTCTATAACAAGAGTCCTAAGACTTATTAAGCTTAAATCTTTTTTTTTTTTTTCTCCTGTTAATTTTATTCTGCTAAATTCATGAAAACTATTTACCTTATCATCCTTTTTGTGACGTATTCCTACACACATGCTTTAAAGCCTTTAGAGTTCTCTGAAGTAAGAACTATAGCTGTGACAGCTCTGGTGGCAGAAAGTAGCAGGAAGGGCCCATGCACAATCTGACTTAGTGCGCACTAGCTAATAACCTCAAGCAGAAAATGAATAACATACTTACTGGAAAATACAAAAGTTCAAGATTAAAATCCAAAATTTATTTTTTTTTATGGTACTTGATGGGTTGCTGTCAAGTTTTGTTTTGCTTTTCTTTCCAGCCAAATGCTGCATTCCAATACCTCCCCACAATAATCCTGTGCAACATCCTCCAGATTGTTTGACACAGACCAAGAATGGTTTCAGCCTCTTCTGCTGACTCTTAAAGCTTCTTTCACAATAACAAACTCTCTTCAATTCTCAGTTGCACCGAGACAGTTGTTCAAGTCAATCAAAGTGAAATTAAAAATACAAAAAAATCTCCATATTTTTTCTCTCATTATAAGGTATACAACAAGAAAAAAATATATATTATTTACAATTGAAGCACTCATGAACAGATCACCTGATGACAATATCCATAATTCCCAAAGATTTCCGACTCGTTTGAGTAAGACAGCTGCTAGGAAGATCTAAATTAGTACTCAGTTGCCCTCTAGAACATTTTGTCTGCTAGTGCTATTTTGTCCTGTCCTTATAATGAAAAATGATAATAAGAAATAAGTTAATCATCCTAAGTCAAATACTATTTTGGAGAGTTGTTTTTGTTTCTCTTTTAACCCTTTCCCCCCCCCCCACACACACACACAAATATCACAATGTTTTGGTTCCTTTTCTTTATCACTTTCTAAAAGCTTTTTTTCTGATTTTTCAAGTCATTTCTATACAACTACCAACTTTTTTGTTAAGGAAATTCAGTTCTGTTTTCACTGTCAACTAACATACAGGAAAAAAATGTTACAGTAAAAGATAATTGAAAATAATGCAATCCATCCTTAAAAATAGTACATGTTTGGAAGTTAAAATTACTGATACTAACATGAAAGAAATGGGCAACATTTTTACTTTCTTACAGGAACAGGGAAACCCGTTTATTGATAGAAACAGAGCTTTTACTGCAATTTTTTTTTTTTTTTTGTTTTTACTGGTTCAGTACCACTGAACATTGTTTGTTTAACTTTTTTATTTATAAAAGCATTGGTGTAGCCACAGCTCAATTCTGACATAACCACAGCTAATTTTTTTAATGAGATTTTTATTCTTTCCTACCAATGGGAAGAGTATGAATACCAAGTGAGATCCAAGGTGAGTTAATACGCAATGTTTCTAAGGACATACTGTACAACTAGTTTAGCTTTATTGTCTGATTCTGATTATGCTAATTTCTTACTGCATTGCTTCTCTAAGATTTCATTAGCAGATGTGCTATCTTTCAATATCTTAAAGATTTTCTCAAATTCTGGCAACTAGGAACATTATCACCGAATTGAAATGGTAAATTCTTTGAAGGAGAGTATTAGTGCATAGGGACTACTCAAATTTATGCTCAGTATTCTGTAATGAAGAGTTCAAGCACAATACAAAATGTGGAGTCTGTTTCCTTCTGGAACTTGTTTTAAGATACTATTTAAGACATAACATGCTCTTCACAGCCTGAATATGGGTCAGAAGTCCCTTTTCCCCAAAATCAGAAGTCTCAAAAACATTTGGAATGTGTAATTACAAAAATACAACAATGCACCTTGTGCAACTATGTCAGTATGCAGAGACTGACAAATTCATATGCATTGATCTGGAGAGAGCAACTCAGGAGGTCAACTAAAATTTTCAGGGGGCAAAAAATTCTACCAAGAAATAAGCTGTAATGTCTTTAAGAACCCCTGGGATATACTTCCTGACACATTATTTGAAGACAGACACAATAAAGAGTCTCTTAATGCACACTGATTAAGATGTTAGCCAGCAGCTACTGTTCCTTTTCCATGCAAACAGTGCCCACGCACACAGTGCTCAGAAGTGGGGTATGGCATAGTTAGAGATGCATCTAGCCCTAGAGAAAGAAGAGAGAATCTGTGGATGAAGAGAAAATAAAATGATACATTTGCAAGAAAAAAGCCAAAACATTTCTTTTTCTCTTCAGTTTTTTCAGCTTCACATTAGTAACCATGTTTTTGGTTAACTGAATTCCAAGTCTATTTATTTTAAACTGACAGCTTCTTAGAATGCCAATCTACGATCTCCATTATCCTGCTATAAATATATATGCACATCAGACACCATTGTTTTTTTCTTTCCAATTCTGAGCTAAGAAATTTCACTTAAGAAAATGAAAATGCAAATTCTAACTTATTATACATTCCATAGATTAAACATGAATGATTAGGCAACAACAACTGTAAGCAAAACTGAGCTAAGGAGTGTTCAATCAGACTTTTGTTTAATGAGAAATATCATAAAAAGTTTTTAATATTGGCATTTTTTTCTGTGGAAAATAAGACAACAATTAGAGAGCTTCTTACAAAAAAAACTCCTATTTACTGACATCCATGATAGAAAATTTGATTTTTTTCCACACGGCAATTCATTTTTCTTGCTAATGTTACATTAGTATTGATGGAGAACACTGTTTATTTTACAACACACTGTCTTAAGATGCAAAAGAACAGTTTGGTAAGAAAAAATCTGAATCGGGATTTAAATATCAAGTAGAACACTCCAAGGAGATGAAGCTTACAATATATAACATATGCACTGTTTTTTCTTTGAAATATTACATCTGAATTTTCACTCATATGTAAACTCACTTTTAGATCTATGAGATCTGAATATTACAGTAAGATGACAGCTAAAGTGAAGAGTAATAAAAAATTAATAAGTGCTTTTTCTGTCTTGTCATAAATTCAGGGCAATAGCACTTTCTAATCAATAATTCCACTGAGAAGTAAAAAAAAACTTATGCTTCTGAGCTTCTTTAACTATATCACCTGGAGAAATATATCATACAGCAACAGATGAAAATAGTATTCTTTTTCAGTTTTTAATTAAGAACACTTTTTCAATCCTTCTGCGGCAATTTTGCCAAAGATTTTGTTTTGTTGTTTTTTAAATAAAAGAGAGAAGAAACAACAAAAACAAAGACTGAGTTAAACAGATATCCTAAAGATATACATTCAGGAAGGCAGAATTATGCTGGAAACACCTCAATAGAAAATCATTACCCCTTTACCCACTTGTAAAATTTAATCCAGCAGTCAGAAGAATGAACTGTTCTCCTCCTTCAGTCAGCTCATTTAATGCTGGTGCAAGAACAGCCTTTCTACCAGAAGAGAGAGTAAATTTTTCTTGTAGGTGCCATAAAAATCTCGTTTTCCATATGTTAATACAGACCTACATAAGATGTAAAAAATTGATTAATTTCCTAATTTCAAACCAAGCATTCTCAGCATTAAAGAATATTTGGTTTGGAATCAAACAGATACTTTAGCTGTTCTAAAACTTCTTCTTGTCTTCCCTTTCCAGTTTCTGCTCTGACATGTAGAAGTACCATGAAAACAAGATGAAACAAAAAAGGAAGAAGGAGAAAGAAGACTGCTCACAGCTTCCAAGTTTGTCCAAGGTATATGCCTATCTTAAAATTCAAGACAAATATTTGATTTTTATTACAATCTAATAATTATTGCATTTTCTCTCTGCTCTGATAGCTCAAAAAAAAAGAACAGAATCTAAGAGCACCCCAAATTCTAGAGTAGATACAAATACAAATTCTAAGTGATATATTTTTTTCCAGAGGGTCTTTGGCAGAGAAAGTTCCTCAAGCTTACCTTAATCTAACCTCAGATTTAGAACCATTAAAGATAACTAACCCTGCAGCTATTCATCAGCAGCTCAACCTAGCTCAGAGCCACACTCTCCCATCTCCTCAAGGTGAATTACACACTGTTGAAGAAACATTCAGAACTCCGTTAATGGTGTCTGCCAACCTAGACAATGTGCAGCTTGTTTCAGCACTGACTCTCATGCCTGGCATCTCACACCTCACAGTTACCAATAAAGTTACAAAATAGCCATACAAAATAACCAGACAACCAAACACAACAGGAAGAAACAATAAATAAACCTAGCTCTATCTTAACACCCAGCAAAAAAAATTAAGTAAAAATCTGACTGACTTTTACCCACCAAAGCACTCACAACTATATCTATGTAAAGCAACCAGATAAAGCATGCTTTAAAGAAAATCTCTGAAATACATTCCACATTCCATACAATTCCATAAAAGCCTCTGCATAAAGCAGTTTGCAGCCAAAACTCAAGGTTGCTGGCATTTAAATCAATCAATCAATCAATCAAAGAAGTTCAAAAAACCCCAACCTCAAATCAAAAGACAACTGTCTAACCCTTTTTTAAAGGAGCTTCCACTATGTTCTATGAAATTAAACCCAAAACATTCCAGTGCAACATTCAAGGATTTCAAATATATTTTTAACTTTTTGCTTCTTTTTCTACCTAAACAAGATCTGAGTATTTTGATACTATATTGAGACTACATTAACTATTAAAATAATTCAAAAATATAAACTTGAGGGAGAGGGTAGGAAACACAGAAAATGTGATTATTGCTCACAAAGTTTTAAGCAGTAATAATTTCTGTCAGTCCCCCCATAAACAACATACTATTAGCAAAGTATTTAATTCATTTATTTATCTATTCATGTATTTCCCTGTGATTGTTTATAGAATTTTTTTCTAACCATAGTATCTTGGACAGGTTAACAAACAAATGTGTGTGTGCAGAAGACAGCGAAGAATCTCTGAATTATTAACAACAACTTACCTGTCATTTAACAACTACTCTTAAACAAACACACGTTCCCTGCTGTGTGTGGTTCAAACTGATAAGCCTCTTCACAATTCTTTTAAAATGCTCAGAATGATCCTGTAGAACTATTTGGGCAACAAACTATTAAATTTCTCATCTGACTGCTCTGACATCAGCTATTTGGGAAGAACATGACCCTGACCAAGTCACTGAAAAAAAAAAAAAAAAAAGACAACATTATTGTGATTCATTTCCCATAAGTATCAGTCAGAGCTGATTAAATGGACAACTCAAAAAAGGTGTGGCATGGAATGTTTAACGCAAACAAAAATTCACTCCCTCATTTCTCACATAGGCTCCATACTACAACTAGCCAGAAAGCTACATTTTCTCAAAGAAACAGCCAGACAGATGACATTTTTCTGATGAATCAGACCTTAGAGTAATAATAATAATAAAACAATAAATATCCACAGTGTGAACAGTAATTATTTTTTTTATATACAAACTATTTTTGTGCAAAAAGCCTTTCGAAGATGGTAACATAGTGTCTGTAACCAACAGTGGCAATCATCACAGTGGAGGCATCAGAAAGAAAAACCCTAAGCCTCATGGTATTACTAAGTGTGAGAAACTATTACAGAACCTATATAGAAATTCTGATTCCTGTTGGAATAAGCATGTGAATAAAAAACAGTGAATATACATTCAAATATGTTGTCAAATCTCAGTTACACAATATATAAAGTATTAGATCTAAAAGGAAAGTATGAAAAAGCTACAATTGGTTTTCAACTCCATTAACTTTACAGGAATAATATCAGAATGGAAAAAAACACAAAGCTAGGTTTACTTGAAAGGCTGTTCTCCCATGGAAAAAAAGAGTCTTCCTAGAGATCAAATTTTAAAAAAGGCATAAAAATGCACATATTAAAAGACAGTAGTGAAAAATAAACACAGACTCTTCAGGGCATAGCAGATTAAAGTCAAAGCAGTCCCTGATTCCAGGAAGGACTTTGACGACTTTATCAATACAAGAAATCTTCATACAGAGGGATAAAACTTCACAACTAGAATAGAACTTGAAAAACAAATTAACTAAAATAAGATGTACTGTGAATACAGAGCACTTAGGAAAAAGAAAAAATCATTCTAACAATACAAGTAATTTCAATTCTTCAATATACAAAATGAGAAATGTTCACAATTTGTATCAAATCTTCTTACTTTTTAATTAAACAAAGAAAAAAAGAAAGAAAACCCACAGAAGGAATAGATCTTCTTATCTGTGCTCTCCAACTCAAAATTGGAGTATATGGACTCTACGAGTCAAGACTGATGCCTTCCAGAAAATGAACTAAACAGAAAGTATGCTGATGCAGACCACTAGAAACAGTGCCACAATATAAAACTGTAAATTGTTCAACTCAAAAGAGAGAAAAATATACTGACAGACAAGTTAAAGAAAGCTGAGAGGAGAAATCACAAAACACTGATACAGACAAGGTTTCAAAAAAGACTGACAAGAGTATGACAGAATAAGGAATACAAAACTACAGGAAAGCATTCAGGGAAAGATAGGAATAAATCCAGGATGATGGAAAGTAATGCCGGATTTAAATATATAACTGAATGAAGAATGGACACTCCAAAAATGATTCTGAACAACTCTTCTCAAAGAACAATCTCAGGTGCAAACAATATATTGTGGCAAAAGCATTCTGACAGAAATGCATCTGAGATTGCAGTAAAGATTCATCAGAGAAAAAGATATCCAAGGGAAAATGTTCTTCAGTGTGAATTAAAAAGTTAAAAAAAAAAAAAAAGTGTTTCTACGTAGGAGAGAGCAATAATTAAGCAAAACAACCCATTCTTATAAGACAATGATACAAACCAATAAGGATAAGTTAGAGAGAGACAGGAAATATGATTGATGAACAACACAGATTGAAAACAAGGAAGGATATAAAGTCTTCAAGCAACTCCTACAACTAGAATTAAAATGAGTATATATAGTGGGCCTGAAGAAGTAGTGAATATGTTAAAACAGAGAAGAACAATAATGGAAGTTAGTATGGATATTATCATACTTCTGCTGAACAAAGACAAAAATCAATTTGAAAATTTTATTATGTAAGATAACTTCACTTTCTTGAGAAAACGGATGGAAAAAAGCAGATATACTATATAAAAGTGGCAGCCCCTTCATGGGTAGAAATTTTAATAAACAGGCAGACAGAAATAAACATGGCTTCAAAAGAGAAAGCTTTATCCACTGAATCATATCCTCCGCCACGCAAGCACCTATAATCTCAGAACTATGAAATGCCAAAACCCCTCATCTCTAAGAATATGTCTACTTTTAACCACCTTTTGTAAGAATTGAACATGATAGAAATGACTTAGATAAATTAAAAAGTTTTAAAAGGATTTTTTTACTGATATCATCCCAACGTGAAGAAATTAAGGTACATATGTTCCTATAAATGGTATGGGAAACAGTATTACCAGAACACTCAATAATGAAAACAAACTGTAATAGAATTGCCATAAGTGCATTTTCTTCCACGGAAATGCAGTAATATCTTGTTGTTTTCAAAATGCAGTGATGCCTCTGGGAATAAAGCCATACTTCTTTTCATGAAATCATGGGAATTTCCTGCGTTAGTGATTAAAGTACTGCAAGGCAGAAGTTCACACATGCCTTTTCAAATAAACAGAAGCATTGGTCAAGAAAATCATCATAATTTGAGGTAAAAAGACCAATAAATAAATAAATAAATAAATAAATGATAAAAATAAGTCAGATTTGTTTTTCCAATCTTAGCTTAGTGTATTTTCTTACCTAGTTCATTTTTACAGTATCCACGAAAAAGAATCCTAATGCGCCTAATACAGTCAAAATACTGAAGACTTTTGAAAACTAAATGCTGTTGTACAACATACAGATAAAAACATAAGTGTAGTAGCTCAGACAAAGTGAAGAACTGGAAAATAACGTTCCTTTAATTCAGTGTTAAACTAACAGATCCACCCGATGCTTGCACTGCTTCAGCCATCTTTAAGAACATCAACATCTGATTACTGTAAATTTTTATAAAACCTGTGTTTTATAGATCAGGTGGTATAACAGCAATTTAAATGCTACACTGCCTTACAGTTGCTGAAGTCTCACGTTTCACAGTAGATTTATCTCATTATGTGTCCCTAAGTCCTTTTCAACAACACTACAACATAATAAGTATGAAATCCTTGTGACTAGAAACCAATATAGCCATTTTGGATGGTTAGAACACAAAATCTTCAGTGTTACATATGGGTACTGTTCACTGCAATATCCAGCCTAATTTTTGCTTTGAGGCTTTATTACAGTTCTCCAGCACAAATAATCACGTTTAAAGCAGAAGTTGACAGAAAAAAGAAAAGTCACTTTCTAAACATTACCCGTACCTTTGGTCTTAAAAAAGTTACTATAGAAAGCCTTCTGTATAAATACTCCCCATTTTGCAATGAAACAACAAAAGACAGCAGTTATCATACAAGCAGCTAGCTTCTATTTTGTAAGCATGTTCATTTTCCAGTATTCAAGCGCTTCTGCTCACCAAAAGGAAAGCTGGAAGTCATCGTGATTTCCTTGGCAGACAAGAGCTGAATGAACCAAGCAATGCCCTGTAAAACCGAACCACAACATAATGATCCACCAGCTCATTACAAAACCAGAATACTTGCAAGAACTCTGCTACTTTCAATTCACAGCCATGAAGACTTGCATATTCAGAAAGTCTCAGCAATTTAAGTTGTGCTACATATAATGTGACAGATTTCCTTTAAAACAGTAACACTGCAAACAGGCTTAATGCTAAAGAAAATACCTAGTTATTTTATCTTCATTAAATCATAAATGATACTATTATAGTGTACCTTAAAACAGTTTAAACATTATCAAAATAAGTTAAATCAGTAAAACTAAGTGAAACATACCTGAAATTATTACTATTAATGTGCCCAAGCTTATACACTTGCCTCACAGTTTAACACAGAAATCTCTTAGGAAACATTCAATGAACTGTCATTGTAAATAACATATTGATTTTAAAACCTGCATTTCTTCTGACTCACTACATACTCTTTTTTTCTTCCTAAATTTAATCCTGTCATTCTTCAGTCTCATTTTATGTTAGAGAAGTTACTCTTCACTACTGAGACAAACTATCAGTTTTCTGCCATCAAACCTAAGGGCCCTTTCTCTGTCTTCCCTTTCACAAGTCACCTCATCACTGTTTGTATCCACTGTTTACATTGACCTAATTCTGATGTCCTTCCAAGCAAAATGTAAGCTACCTGAACTCCACTAACCCACTTCAAAATATTCATGTTTCTGGGATCACTATTTTGCTGAGAAGGTGAATGGCATCCTGGCTTCTATCAGGAATGGAGTGATGAGCAGGATTAGAGAAGTCATCCTACCCCTGTACATGGCACTGCTGAGGCCCCACCTTGAGTACTGTGTTCAGTACTTGGGCACCTCAATACAGAAGGGACACTGAGGTGCTGGAGCAGGTCCAAAGAAGGGCAACAAGGTTTGTGAAGGGCTTGGAGAATATGACATACAAGAAATGACTGAAGGACCTACAGCTGTTTAGTCTGGGGAAGAGGAGGCTGAGGGGAGACCTTATTGCTCTCTTCCAATATCTGAAAGGTGATTACAGCAAGAGCGGGTTTGGTCTCTTCTCACTGGTGACAGGTGACAGGACAAGGGGAAAAGGCCTCAAGTTGTGCCAGGGGAGGTTTAGGTTGGATATCAGGAAAACCTTTACAGAAAGGGTTGTTAAGCACTGGAATAGGCTCCCCAGGGAGGTGGTTGAGTCATCATCCCTGCATGTGTTTAAAATCCATTTGGATGTGGTGCTCAGGGACATGATTTAGCAGTGGATTGTTAGGGTAGTATGGTAAGGTTGCAGTTGGACTTGATGGTCTTGAGTGTTGTTTCAAATGTGAGCAATTCTTTAATCATTTTCATAGAAGGAGCACTGAATATATATTTACTTTCCAGTACGTTTCATAGAATTAATCATGTGCCACCAAAGAAGTATATGACAAAAAAAGAATATGGTATCAAGTGACAAACATTCATTGTCAACATGAAAATTCTGAATTTCCCTCATGTCTCTAACAGTGACTTGGTTTCCTCCAAATACTTCTGCAGTATGTCCATGGAAAAGCTTTTTAATTTCCCTGAAGATTACATGGACCAGTGAAGTTAAAGTATTAGTTCACTTAAAAGGGAGATCTTACATAGCTTTAGTGGAATATTTTTCCTGGAAAGACTGCAGATACAATTTTTTTTAATGATTTCAAAAGCTTTTCACTAAAAACTACTATAATACATTTGCAACTTAGAAGTGATTTGAGTAAAGATGTTCACATGAGATTAAGATCCAAAAAAAAACCAGACCTGACAAAAAAGACCTGGGGTATGGTGAATGGAAAGGAGCCAGAAATGTACCATCACAGCTCAGAAAGCCAATATTATCCTGGGCTTCATCAAAAGAAGTGTGGTCAGCAGGGTGAGGAAAGTGATCCTGCCCCTCCAATCTGCAAGTGGTGAGATCTCACCTGAAGTACTACATCCAAATATGAAGTTCTCAGGGCAGGAGAAACATGGACCTGCTGGAGTGCATTCAGAGGAGGGCTACAAAAATGATTCACGAGATGGAATTGCATGGACTCACTAGGCGAGCTGGGGCTATTCAGCTTGGAGAAGAGAAGGCTCTAGAGAGACCTGAGAGCGGCCTTTCAGTAGGAAAGGGAACAATAGGGAACAATAAGACAGAAAGGGAGAAATTCTTTAGCAGGATCTGGGACAATAGGATAAGGGGAAATGGTTTCTAAATGAAAGTGGGGTGATTTAGACTGGATTTTTTGCATTAACGGTAGTGAAGCACTGGAACAGGTAGCCCAGAAACGCAGTGGATGCCCTGTCCATGGGGACATTCAAGGTCAGGCTGAACAGAGCTCTAAGTACCCTGATACAGCTGGGGGTGTCCCTGCTCACTACAGAGTGTTTGGACTAAATGACCTTTAAGGATGCCTTCCAACTCAAACGATTCTATGATTCTATAATTCAATAGTACATATAATCTTTATAGCACTGTTGTTAATACAGTTCAGCACTGATTTAAATTATCAGATTCTCAAAAAATAATAACTATACTACTGTCTTAGAAGGGAACTCTACTTCATTTTTTATCTGCAGCAAGATTAAATAACAGGATTAGTTAATTATATTTAGCAATGTTTCCCCATATTTTTCTGCTAAATCTTTTTTCTTACTGATGAGTTATTCACCCAGAAACCACATAAGCAGTATTTCAAAAATTAGAAAACATTGTTAAAATTAATTTTTTGATTAGCTGAAAGAACGGAATTGTTTAACTCAACTGAGGAACATTCAAAGAAAAAACAAAATAAAACAAAACAAAACAACCAGTAGTATAAGTCACAACACTACTACAAAACAAAAACTGCAATATCTACATTCTTGTTAATTTGGAAAAACAACACAGACAGTTCAAGTGACACAATTTGAAGTGGGATAAGCCTGAAGCAACAAGGACTACAAATGCTAGAAACAGAAGTAGTATAGGAGAATCTGTGGAAGAACAATAAAGGGGAAAAGAGAAAAGCATACTTGCAGTAACAATAGATGCTCGCATCCAAGAATAATGAAAGAATCTCACAAGCATTTAAGATTTCTGAAAATAAAACTGAGTTTGCAAGATCTAAGTGTCCACACTAAACACATATGAAAGTTAAAGAAACAAAATAATTTCTGACATGAGGAAAGAAGAAATAAAGTTAACATTTCAGGTTTCCACTATACTGTTTTACTGAACAAAATTTACACTGTATTGTCCCGTACACAGGTGAGCATTGCTACACCAGAAGCTACTCACATGTCCACAAAAGAAAGTCCAGAAAAGGGCTGAAGCTCCCTCTTAAAAGAATCCTGAATCTATGGCTAACATACATCAGACTGGAGAATGAAATAGATGTCTTTCTAACCTAAATTCCTCAAGAATGACAATGTAAGAGAAAAAAGTACTGAGAGTCAGCATGATGAAAAGAACAAGGAGAAAACATTCAGAGTTCTTTCTAAGAGGTGCAGGTAACATCCACTTTACTTATGTTGCCATGCAGACAGCAAAGTCAAGAATAATGCAGGATTTCAGGTTCTTCTCTATCTGATTTCAAGTAATGTTTTTGGTCCTTGCAGATTAACTTTCTAATTAACTTCCAAACACAGACTACTGTAGAAGAGCAAGCTGCAACTGCAGAGGATCCTTTGCAGAAAAGTCAATATAGCCACTCAAAATTTTCTACCAAATATTAGGAAACAGTGCACAAAGAAAATAAATAAAATACTTCCCACTGCAACTCTATCCAGTTAAATCCCTAGGGTATGGATATTAAAACAACAACAACAACAAAAACTAGTATGACACAGCATTTTGAAGCGAAATTAATAAGTACATAGAGAAGAAAATTGACATGTCAGGAACCATTATAAAAAGCACTTACATACACAAAGGGAATGTAACAGAATTAATTCTGATTAGCCTTCAGTTCTAGCAGTATTATTTTTCTATTCAAAATGCAGAAATGCTAACTTGGCTCATATGTAGTAATAACAACTGCAACAACGACAAAAAAACTGCCACTGCAAAAACATTATGAATATAAATAAATTACACCAAGTAATGGAAACTATTACTAATATTTTTTATTATTTGTAAAATCTTTATTGTAGTTGATAATTTTTCACATTTAAAACAAATTCTGCAGTCATCTGCATAACTTTCAGTGAACAATTTTGCTACCAACTCTACAAATGCTCATTAAAATTCAGAGCAATCCCTTGATGAACATAACAACTAATTGCAATAAAAGGGAAATTACTTCAAGCCAGGAAATGACTAATAACAATTAACCTCTTTATTTCTACTTAAGTACCTGTAAGAGTAAAGCAAGGACAATTAGTCTTAAGATAGATTACATCATCATACTGCTCAGAACAATGTCATCAGCGCAGCTCTACTATAATTGTTTATACAAGAACAGTACTAGGCAAGATTATGATTACAAAATAAAAGTTCACGGAAAAATAAACTTTTGAAATAGACTAAACAACAATTCCTATGATAGTCATTATTGCACTTAGTATCTAGACATAACCTTCTACTTACCAAAGCTGAAATAATAAACTACTTGCTTCTTCACATTAAGAAAAGGGAAATGACTTGACAAATTCCGGTGAAAGCTAGGTAGATTTAGAAGCAGTCTTTTCTATGGTGTTTTGCTGTCAGACAAACATTCAGAGATCTTATATTTACTGTCACAGTAACTCCTTTCACTTCTTTTCCATGACATCCTTAATATTCAGACTCCAGTGCTTTTTATGTGAAAAAAATGAAAATTTATGAAAAAAAAAACACCACCACTGAATGAAGCTTGCAGGAGCTACCACTTAGGAATGTTTTCACCCTATTTACAAAACCAGCCTCAGGAAGTTCTGCTGCTTAGGAAGTGTCAATTCCTTGCAAATCCTTGAAAGAATCTGTAGTCCATAAATTAAATCTAGATTTAAAAATTCAACTACTGATTCTACTACAAAAATTCAACTACTCCTCTGAAAAATCTACAATTATTGCTTATTTGTTATTGCATGATGAGATGCAACAAAACATTAAATTAAAACTACATCATGTGCTGAGTAAGAAATAAAGGAAGATCCGGTTTGTCGCTCTGTGTCATTAGCTATACTATTCCATAATCCAAACAGGAAAGTGATGACTTGTTAAAAGAAAATTCTAAATCTCATTGCTATAAAAAACCTGAAGGACTCCTGGTAAATCTCCTATTAATGTATTTATTTTAAATTATAATAAATAACTAATATAATAAATGTCACTTAAAAGTTTAACACTAACACTTCCTGCATTTCTGAGATACATGAACCATTTTTTAGCATCACGTAAGGAACCAGCATTCACAAGACATGGCTGTGCGACTGCACTTAAACAGTCTTTGTTTTAGATCAGATCATGTCTATCCAAAAGACCATATATATTTGTTGGCATATGATTGTACTAAGAAGATAATAAAATATATCATGAAAAAGGTCTGAAAGACAAACGTAATTCTTCTCAGCAAAATTCAAGACTATCCCTGGAAATGTAGTTGTTAGTTGTTACTGTAGGAAACCAAAATTATTTCACAGTCTTCAGAAAAATTAAAGATTAGAAAGTGCTAAAGACAACAAAGCTCCAACTTAGCAGACAGCAGGCTAAAGCACTCTGCTAAAAAGTAACAGAACAATGGTTGGATACTAAATGGCTGGAACTAAATAAATACACAAGAGATATACTTGGATGAAAATCTTCCATATCAGGCTCTAGCCATCAGATTTCTACAAAGAAAGTTCTAGAATCAGACACAGAGAAAGAATATGAACATGTGAATGTACTGAGCACAGACATGCCTGTTAGGATTCTGCAGCCTGAAAACACAACTTAGCCCAAGCTATTCTGTTAAGAACCCTACGCAACTCATCAAAAAGTTAAATATCTTGAAATAAAAAAAAAATTAAAACCAACAACATTTAAATTATTCCTGCTTTCTCCTTCCATTACAGATCACAGAATCACAGAATCACAGAATGACCCGGGTTGGAAGGGACCTCAAGGATCATGTAATTCCAACCCCCCTGCCTAGCAGGGCCACCAAACATACACCTTTACTAGATCAGGTTGCCCAGAGCCCTGTCCAACCTGGTCTTGAACACCTCCAAGGACGGGGCATCCACAACCTCCCTGGGCAGCCCACTCCAGGACCTAACCACTCTCCTAGTAAAGAACTTCCCCCTAACATCCAACCTAAATCTTCCCTCTCTTAACTTAAAACCATTTCCCCTAGTCCTGCTATTATCAGCCCTTTCAAAGAGTTTACTCCCCTCCTGGGAGTAAGTTCCCTTCAGGTATTGAAAGGCTGCAATGAGGTCACCCCGCAACATTCTCTTCTCCAGGCTGAACAAACCCAACTCCCTCAGCCTGTCCTCATAGGGGAGGTGCTCCAGCCCCCTGATCATCTTCGTGGCCCTCCTCTGGACCCTTTCCAAAATCTCCATGTCTTTTTTGTGCTGAGGGCTCCACACCTGGACACAGTACTCCAGATGGGGCCTCACAAGAGCAGAGTAGAGAGGGACAATCACCTCCCTATCCCTGCTGACCACCCCTCTCCTGATGGAGCCCAGGATCCCATTTGCTTTCTGGGCTGCCAGAGCGCACTGCTGGCTCATGTTAAGTTTCTCATCTATCAGGACCCCTAGATCTTTCTCTGCCGAGCTGCTCTCAAGGACAACTCCTCCCAGCCTGTACAGGTGCCTGGGGTTCTTCCGGCCCAAGTGCAAAACCTTGCACTTTGCCGTGTTGAACCTCATTAGGTTCACCCGAGCCCAGCTTTCCAGCCTGTCAAGGTCCCTCTGAATGGCATCCGTTCCCTCCACCATATCGACTGCACCACTCAGCTTGGTGTCATCAGCAAACTTGCTGAGGGTGCACTCCATTCCCTCATCGATGTCATTAATAAAGATGTTAAAGAGCACCGGTCCCAAGACATTAATTATACTATTAAGTCAGCCAAAAGAATGATACCATCAGAGGTCATTATGACAGAAACATTGAACAGCTCGGGTTAGAAGGTATCTCAAAGACCACCTAGATCCAACCTCCTGCCATAAGCAGGATTGCCATGACCACATCAGACTGCTCAGGGCCTCATCCAATCTGGCCTCGAACAGCTCCATGGATGTAGCACCCACAGCTTCTCTGGGCAGCCTGTGCGAGTGCCTAACCACCCCAACTAAAAAGTTTCCTCATAGTATCTAGATCAATCTCCCCTCTTTTAGTTTAAGACTATTTTCCTTGTCCTATCACTATCTGACTGTGCAAAAAGTTGATTTCCCTTGTGTTTATAAGCTCCATTTAAGTACTAGAAGTCCTCAATGATTGAATACCCAAGATTTTAGTGCTTCTCAGGAATTTGGGCAGTAAGAGTCATTAAGACAAAAACAAAGAACCAAACAAACAAATGAAAAAGAAGAACAGTAAAACCAGTGATGACAGAAAAGGATCATAGCTTCATAACTCCTGGGATATATATTTGAGTAGACAGAGATGTAAGCTCTAACAGTGCTTCTATGACTGATTGGGCATTAAAACTAATGTAAAATTCACAGTGTTGAAACAGATTTTTAACTCCAAAAAGCCTAGATGCAGAACAGGTATCTGCTAAGGTCTGCCAAAATAAATGCTTCTGGACATAATAATAAATCAGTGGACGTAAAGTGTTTAGGCTGTTCCACTGACACAGGAGGTAAAGTGAGAATATGCTTCTCAGTTTTCAGCATCTAAGTTCTAATAAAAAACAGTCTGAGCAAAGTTAGGCACTACTTGAAAGAACAAGTAGTTGCTTGCTTTTCCAACGTTATTTTAGGTTGTTAATTATTCCTTACAGGTTGTCAGGACAGAGCTCCACTGCCACAAACACCTGCCGTATTTCTATTTTCAAATTTTTTACAGTAGCCATTTATTTATTTTAATACATAAGTATTACTACTTCTACACCAAACATCTCTTCAGTAAAAAAGTCAGT
>JAPSGF010000125.1:532804-579671 GCA_035772895.1 Perdix hodgsoniae
ACTCTCCTCTCCTCTCCTCTCCTCTCCTCTCCTCTCCTCTCCTCTCCTCTCCTCCCAGAAAACTGTACTGTTACCAGCTCTGAAAGTTTACTATGTGTTACCATCAGTTTAATTTTGCCATGGATAATGAAGCAGTGATCAGGACTTGCAACACAGCAATAAAACCACAAAAGTATTAGCATTGCTTTTCCCTTCATTTTTCATATGAGATTTTAGTCACATCTTGATCACCTTGACAAATATCAAACTAGCAGCAAACACTGCACATGTTAGCTCAATCAAGGTGACAAGAAGCTGTTCAAAGAATTGGAAACAGGAAGTACTTACAGGACTCACTTAAGTCCCTTTACAGTTAGCAGCAAAATGTAAATCACTATTAAGGACATATAAACGGGCATCTCTTTGCAGCCACTCAGGGTAACCTTTCCATCTAAAGCCAGCAATTGCAAATAAAACATTCTTCTTAGGTTTATGTTGCAGTCTAATATCACAAGTGATTAACTGGGTGAAATGTAGAATTTCAGTGCCTCTGACCATGGCACCAATACTCTGAAATTGACAGCCTGAGAGCTGTTCTAGGAACAAGCCTTAAATGTGCTGTTTTGCAGCTGTTTCTAAATGAAAGCTTCATCCCTTGAAGACCCAAACTTCCCCCTCTCCTTCAGGCACACAGTTCAGCCATGCATACTTTCAATTTATGAGCACTGGATACTCATCACAGGTGCAACTGCTTTTCCCATATGCATGTCATATTCTCCTCAAGCTAAATATGTTGGTACTGATAGGCAGAAAACATTCATCAAGTGTCTGCTGACAGGTTTTGGACAGGGAACAACTATTTTCATAGGATCAGACACACAGTATTGTAAGAAACACATTCACTTAGCTGTTAGGTAAAATAAGCACAGCAAAGCTACAGGAGAGGCCTTTAAAAGCACAAGAAAATTCAAACAGACTATAAGATCCAAGGAGTCAGTTGACCAGAAAGCAAGAAATGAGGAAGGTCAAGATAGAGAAATGTCTTTCAGCCTCAACAAGGAAATGTTCTTACAGCCCTCAGTAACAGTTAAAAAAAAAAAAAAATAGGACTGCAAGGTTAGAAACAACTTGTAGGAGTTTTCTACGCTCTTGTACAAATTAGGCTCTTGTAAAAATTAAGAGATAACAGCCTCACTTAGGATACACCTTACATTCAAAATCAACATCAAAAGTGCTTTAAAACTATATTCCAGTTCATCTGTGATGAACAAAACATGAATAGATCATGTGTTACATTTGTATAGTAAGCATTGTGTCTCTGTTATGACACTGCTGAAAGAAAGTACAATATGCTTCAAATTGTATCAAGGATGAAAATTAATTTGGATTTCTGATGCCTGAACATTAATCCAACTCTGTGATCTATCAAAACCAATTCTGTAACATTTCTGTGAGCAACTGTACAGACTACCAGTTGGAGTCAACATGTTGAATACATACCATGGAAGATGTACCACCACTCACTGTCTACTTCCATAAGCTACTTATGTTTATAAAATCTATAGGCCTGTAGGCTAGCAATGATTTTACTCTAGGTTATAGAGATGTGACAGTACTAGCATTACTGTGGGAGTTTTATAGGACAGTGCAATAGTCATAACACAGCTGAATCTAACAGTCATAACCAACAGTCACCAACAGCTGAATCCAACAATACACAGGCCACACAGATATAGCACTTTAATATTCTTCTCAAGGACTGAAATTGCTGTTACACTCACTCTTAAATACTTCATGTATTTGGGAAATCAAGTACATAACTGATTATTGCTGGCTTTGGGTTTACAATAACCATAAGTTTATCCTAATCAGCAGGACATTCCTGTCGAATAAAATCTAGCAGTTCATGATTGTTTCCAAGCCCTCCATTCTAGACCGACATAAGATGATTGTGCCATTCCTACACATTCCACCAGGAGCCATCTCTCCATACTGCCAGATGTTCATTCCTTTAGTCTTTCTTAGCACTCTGGACATCAACAGGGGACTTCAGGATTCCATTCCTTCCAGGAATGTATGCTTGTCCTTGTGAACATATTAAGGATGGGCTACAGCCTGTCCCTCACAAGGATGGATATCTGGCTGGGAGGACAGGTAGAGATGCTTCTGTCTGACCTGTCTTAGGATTGTACTTGGTTACTATACATTTGGATATATTCTCTGACAACACAGCTGACTAAAAACCTTCAATCATTTATTATCACTTAAGTAAAGTACTGATCACACACAGGAAAACTAAGAATGAAAGGACCATAAAAGAAACACAAGAATGTGTTTCCCTGCTAAGGGAGCAGCCCTTCAAGGCTTCAAAGGATATCCGTGCTTCTCCTTTCTGAAACATTCTCATTAAAACTTTTTTTTGGACACCCAACTAACTTAAGATGTAAAATGCAAGTGGGAACAAAACCCAGACAATGCATGTACTGTTCCAGTGTAGTTTTGCACAGGCTGAGGAAACTGATCAGAAGCCAGGCTGGCTTCTGATGTGTCACTGCATCTCCTACAAATAGGCAGGGCCTGAGCATTGTTATTTAGGCCCAGAAAGCCCAGGCACTAATAGGAGCTTCATAGATAACCTTTGTGTAAGCATGTGGAAAGCACGGCTCCACATTTATTGCTTCTCCAGGCCTTGTAAACATCATACAGAAGTAACTAAGAGCACTGCGATCCCATACATTAAGACAGACAACTACTTCAAACACAGCTGTATTATATATCATTGTCTGTTTCTGTCACCTCAGCTTTTTCTAGCAAATTTGTTTTGTTCCAGAGCTAATTTTCTAACTGAAATATCAAACAAAATCCTTACTTGTTTCTTTTGAAGTCCATCCATGCCATCTTCTAAAACTTTGTCAGCATATTTAAATTCACCATGAAGTGAAAGATAAGAGCACAGGAACATAACACCACCACTCAGGTTTCTGTGCAAATTGTTTCAGTTAATCTCAAGAAGACTTTGAAAATGAAGCAACAACATAACAGCAAAAAAACATACCTGTCTGGGAAAGATAAATAAATGCTTTTTGTTTGTTTGTTTGATGACAATGTACTACTGGTCTGGTCTGGTCAATTACAACACAAGCAATGTTAAGTGTATTTGTTTGTTTAGCAACAGTTGCTTTTTGAACACTTGCCCATATATATGCAATGAAACAATAGAAGATTCTAGATGTGGACAATTAGCATATTCTACACATTTTTAGAGTATAATATTTGTCTGTTACTGCAGATTTTTGGAAGGCAAATCTCAAAGACACTACACACCATTCAGCAGACCATACAAAACAGTGAAAGCAAAGCATAAAAATACATGTATACATATGCACAATTTGAAAAACAAATGTCTGTGTATGCGTGCACATATTTGTGCACTGTATATGCTTGGGCTGAATTGTTCTGTGTTTTGTATAAAAATAAAATGCAACAATTAAGATGTGTAACATTAGAGAAATAATTCATTCCCATCTCACTTTCTCTCACATACACAGTAAGTTTGAATCTTCTTATGCCTAGCTATATTACATTTCTGACATTAAAAAAAAACAAACACAAAAGAAATATATTTTTAAAGTCTGCTATAATTCCCATCTAACTAATGTCTATTTTTGCCAAGTCTATTTTCAAACAGGCAGAAAAATAAAATACAGAGCTTACAATTTCTCATGACTTCCATTCCAAACTGTCACCCAGAAAAAAGAAAACCACGCTATTTTTCATGCTCCAGAAGCTGTGTATCTGTGGCTACACTGATTGACTGAAAAAATATATACCCAGTTCTGACATTTTTAAGATATTTTAATACTTTTTAGCTCTACAGAGCACGCTGTACTCTGTTTTTGAGTAATGTGGCAGGAAAAATCCATTTAAGTTTTGATATCATAATGATCTCATTCTCCATGTCAATCAGTTTTTGCAAACTCATCTCTTTTTATCAAGTCTCTCAAAGACCCAGTTCTGTATGAAAAGCATAGAGTACAGGTTATATACTTTATTTTAGGTCATATTAAACCTATTTTTAAATATAAAAACATAACCATTAAATGGTATTGAAACGCAAGATTATCACGTTGTTCCTGGTCAGTCAGCAATCACTGTGACTCCAACTGCAAGCAAAGTACACTACTTCTGTTTTCCAGATGTACCTCATACGGACCAAATTCAGACTTGCTTAAAACAGACTAAAATTTGATCAAAACATTCTTCTTTCTGACTGCAGAATTTTTTAAAGGAGTTCTTTCAACACCATTCACATGTTACTTTGGAAGATGCAAATCCTTCTGGCAACTTTACAAATATTCACGTATTCAAGAGTCATACTTTAAAATTTGAGTGAAGAAAAATTCTGGCAGCAGTCTGTGGTTGAAAAATGCCAGTGCTTGCCCTTTCTGCAGCTCACTGAGGTAGTCAGTACCCACTGCTGGATCAGCACCTTGTAAAGCTGAGAGCATGAACCATGTATGGGCCCTCAAGAGAAACTCTTCCTTCCCAACATGGAGCATCACCCAAGTACAGAAGCCTTCAATCCCAGATAGAAAGTGTCTTTTACTGCTCAGATACGCCCATAAAAGTGAGTCTGAGAAATCCTTCATTTTTAGATCATTACAAATACTCATACTATGCTCATGAATGCTCTGACATAAAGGTACTCTATCAACTGCAATATATCCATGATATGAACTGGAATTTCCATCATGTGACAGAAAGTGTGAAATATTTATGTACTCTGGCCACAAGTTCAATTATCTTGTCAACAAGCAACCTCCAGTCCTCAAGTACCTGATCTAAAAAGTCCAAACAAACCAGAGGCACTGGTGAACTGCAGGAGTGACTGATCTTCCACGTGAGTGAGTGCACGTGTGAACTCACAGTTAAAAATACTCACTTCTCTGTATTGTATTATACTACAACCAATTTGTGCATTCCTTCTAAATTTGCAATAACATGACTGCAATAAAACTACAAGCTTTGGAAGCTCCAAATTGTGAGCCCAAACACCCTAGCAGCAAGAGGAACTTAAAAAATGGCTGTGCTTTGTAAGGACAAAGTTTCAGTGCAGGAAAATACTCTGCTTTTCACGAAATGAAACTAACACCATGTTTAGATCCCTAAGGTACTATCAGACTTCCACAATTGCAACAGCATGAGAAAAACTATTACCTTCACCTGATCTTTTGTACCATGTCAGACTATAAAATGTTACTAGAATCTTGATTTCACTTTCTCTGTACACATACAGATGTCTGTAAATATTCTACAACAGAAAGTGATCTAGTCTTCATCAAGAAAACACACCAGCTGCTTAGGTAGGTAGTTAAATTGCTTTGTCTTTCCTCCTTCTTGGTGTGACTTTAGATCTCACTTTAAATCTAAGTTTGCACAACTTTTGTTTTCAGACTGTGATTCAATGATGCATTTCACTGATTCTGTCGGCCCTCTTTCCCATGCAGGTATTCATCAACTGTAAGATCACTCATTCTTTTTCTTTTTACATACAGATATAGGCAACATGTACACAAGAACTAAAACAACAGAAATTATACCATTTTGCTTGCTAAAACTATTTCTGCACTTTTTAAAACAGGACCAGTCATATTCTAGAATTAATTACTAAACCCGATACTGGGTTTTACAATGGAAGACCATATGAATCATGCTTATAATTATTGCATGAAAGATAATAACTTGCAATCCTCTAAAATACACATGCTCTGGAAAGTAATAATCTTTAAATGTGACTTAGTTTTAAAAAGAGACTTGATAAAAAGCACTTTAGGGTTTTCTATTTATCTTGTCTCACAGCTTCCATGCAAAATTTGCTGAGGTAGTGGACAAAAACACTCCCAAGTGGCAGTTTGGGATTTTTTTGCAAATTTGGATTTACCTCAGACCTAGAATAAATGTCTTCCTTTTCAGAAATAACCACAAAGTATAAAATCTAAAGGTTTGGTTATCCACTCAGTAACATTTATGCGATCTACTGTAATCCAATGAGTCAAAAAATAATGTATCCCAGCAAAGACGAGTTCCTTAAAATCAGAGTTCTGCTTCTCCACCCTGACCTCCTAGAGGAGAGGCTCTCCTAAATTTTCAGGCAACACAGCAGTCTTCACCTAAAACACTCTTCCAACAGGCAAGGCTTCAATACAAGCGAGTGCTGGCAAGTCCAGATCCAGTTCCCAGCTGCTACACCAATGCCTCTGAGCTTCCATCTCAATGCAAAGCAGAAAAAAAGTTATCTTAACAGAGGAACATATAACTTAGTATAAAAATCCAGCCATGACTGTATTCATCAGATATAAGAAAGAGACTGTGCTATTTGCCTCTCCCAACTTTAGGACCAATGAGAAATGACAGTAACAATTCTGACCAAACTTAAAGATCCAGAATACTCTAGAGATTTAAATACAAAAGGCTCTGAAATACAGACTACATTAGCCAAGGATATTCTTAAGTACATTTCTTTCAAAACATGGATTAATCATGTTTTATGCAATATAATTACATTACTAGAGACTTCTGATAAGGAAATGATGAGCAAGTCTTTCTCCATTCAGCCTTCAATATAAAAGAAAAAAATAGGAGTGAGAACCATCCTATCTTTTACAGAATTTCCCTTTATTCTTTGACTTTTTCTATTTTTTCTCCCTAGAACAACAGTTACAATAGCCAAAAAAAAACAAGCAAAGAAAAAAAAAACACCACCAAGAACCACAACAACAACCTATCAGCAGATCATCTTTCATGCTTTAGTAGAATACCACTATTTTCTGAGTTTCTTAATTTCAACCTGCCAAGAAACGGCTAATTAAATTTTTAGTGCTTTTTAGCAGACCACATTGCTGCCTTATTTTTCTTCTCAACAGACTCAGTTTGTCCAGAATTTAAATTAATTCATTTTCTGTTTCTTACTGCAGTCTGCAGGGGATGTCTGTATCACATCCCCTCCCCTGATTCTTCTTCTCAAGTGTTGAGTAGCAAAGCAATAGTAGATCAAAGCTTAAAGCAGGAATATAATCTCATCACTGATTCCAACCAAAAACAACCTACTTTCTCCTTGCCATTAAATCTCTCACCTCTTTCGCATTTTGCCATGCTACTGAAATACTTGAGCCTTCTGAGAAATTTGTAGAGTGTGGAGGTACCATCAGTCAGCCCAAAAAGAGAATAAACAGACTTCAACACATTCTCTAAATTTTACTTGAATACCATTTTATTTTATTTTCCACCAATTCTATCAATAGGTTGTTGAAAGGGTATCCTGTTCGCTTTTTAAAGCATGTAGTCATAACTGAGTTTAGCCATTAAACCACAGCAAGTGAGAAATATAAATTTCTCATGAATGATGTGGTTAACAGGGCACAGCACACTCATTGACACATCTTTATAAAATGTGTAATTATACCCTGTACTACATGCCTTTACAACACAGTAACTCATTACAGCGTAACTCACAGCAGTATTTTTTAACAGCCTGACAGCATCACAGCTTGGTAAGATTTTATATTAAAAGGGATCTCCATTTTTGTCAGATTTTATTCATCCTGAGCTGCTTTTCAACTATGCTAAAGCTTCCATTAAGCCTTGAAGGTATAGAACTTGGCAATGGACTAAATTAAGAGATTGCAAATACAAACAAAAATTCGGGTGTGGTCCTTTAGACATTTTTTCTTGCAAAATATAAGCACTCCATTTAGACCTGTCAGAAAGATAGCATAATTCTGGAAGGATAGAATAGGAAAAAATTCTCAAGGACAAGTTTAAAGACAGCCTGTCTTTGAACCATCCTTTATAGTCACCCCATCTCTTATATAATTAATAGCCACTCTAGAAAATCATAAACTAGTTAATGAGATGCAGATAAAAGCTTAAAGGTCTCTACTGAATTCTGTCATAATGACAATCAATCTCCTTTTGCTGAGAAGCTCCAAATACATTACGTTTGCCCTAATAAACAGCAGGAGCACCTGTCAATTGAAGTCTGGAAGTGATGGCAGAAAGTATGTATTATAAAATGTTATTAGTATACAAATTCCAAAGGAATCTAAACTAGGTATTTATCAAGAGCAGCATTCAGGAAATGACAGCTACTTTCACAATACAAAGACTTTGAAAACATTCAGGATCACACTTATGAAAACAATACAGCAGATTGGAAGGAGAGAAGGGTGTCAACATTTATTTTAGAAGTTCTAATACTTCAGAAATCTCTGGCTAAGAACTGTTACTACATTCCGCCACAAAAAGTGGCAAGATTCAAGTATCCTTGCAACATTACACAAAAATACATCTCATAACACAAGGATGGAGATAAATAAAGACTATGCACAAACACAGTGCATTTAGACTAATCAAGTCTAAGTTTAACTCATTGTAAACACAGAAACGAAAGGAGTTGCCACTCATAGGCCTGGAAAAAAAATACAAGACAGGACTGGTTCATGAAATTTAATATTGTGGGGACTGAAATAAAGAGAACTATCAAAAAGAAAAGGATTTGCTTCTTGAATCAATCCAGAGTGCAGATACTAACTAAAAAAGGTGAGGAAAATGAAAAAGAGTAAAGAGGGATCCTACAAATATAGCACAATAGGGAATAAAACTGTCACATGAAAAACTCCCAGAAGTTTAGAAATCTAACAGAAAAGCTAACACAGAGATACAACAGGAGGAATTATGTTGTGCTTTTAGAGAAAGGACAAATAAAATCACACAGAATGCTATGAGAAAAGTATAGAACGATGAGAAAGGCAACAGCCTGTTTAAGACAGCACATTACATTTGTCTTATAAAAACATCTGTTTCCAGTACAATTCTGTTTGTCATGTTCTACACAGGACAACAGAGAACTACTGGAGAATTTCATATTCATTTGTTGCTAGTTGTGCATGACAACAGAACAAGTTTAGTGCTTATCTCATAGTAATACAGCAGCGTATAAGGATTGATAGCTCACTAACACTCATCTGGTAAAAAAAAAAAAAGGAGGAAAAAAATGTTTGGATTCTGCCAAGTATTCTTAACTGTTTCATTACCAACAGTAATTGAAACAGTAAGAGATTCTGCAACATAATTTTATTGTAAGAGTTATTCCAAAATTGTTTCTTTGAAGCCCAGCTTCATTATTTAAATTGCTCTGAAGATGCTTCATAGAAAATACCATTTAGTTAAATGCATTTGTTCTTGTACTTAAACTCTTGCTTTAAATGCTTGGAAAACAGCCTTTAGTATGAAGGAAAAGTTATTTGGTTGAATACTGTTTCAAACAACTACAAAAAAATCAGTAACTCAGAACATCACATTAGCTGATTAAAAACACTCTAAACACAAATAACATCACATATTATGTGACAGGAAATATTAACTTGATATGAAGTCTGCGTAAGAATTACAAAATACTATAGTCAGAGGCATGAGAAATGTGGCAGATGTGAGACATGCACACAACCTATTCAGACAGTGACTCTGAGACACCCCAATACTGTAAAAGAAGCAGCTTGAAAATCACTGAAACTATCCCAATGGTGCAAATATGGATTCTCTTCCATTCTCTTAGATGGCACAGAATCAAATAAATAAATGAATAAAGGGAATGCAATTAAACCTACAACTGCTAATACAGAAGCTGAGACCAGTACAGCAGAGGTACACTTATAACTAGCATGACTACACAGCCACATGCCTGAGGTGCACCTTTCTAAAAGGAAGCATGCATAAGCATATTTACGCCATGTATAATATACATATATGACTATATACGTGTGAAGATCTTGACTGACTGCCTGCCTACCTGACATTAACGCAAAATTACTCACTGATGCTTGGACCTTCTGAACACTAAGCAGCTTCCTCACACTCCCAGTTACATAGCTGTGTTGTTTCTCAGTTGAATTTTTCTCATCTAATTCTACCAAATCTTCAACATCAGTTCCACCTTGATAAATACTTCATGGAAGAAGTATCATCTGGAGAAATACGTAAATGAGGTAAACTCCAACGTAATCTTTGATATCCAATAAAATGTAAGTTTAACGAGCTTCATAAATCTTATCACTGACGTATCTCTTACTCTAATTCTTGCCATTCTATAAAATTTTTGCAGACAGCTTTTAAAGTAAGTAAAATCTTCTGAGAACCAGCAGACTGTTGTATATTCAGATAATATACAGACTGTGCTGGCTTGTAAAAGTGGAAAAGTAGACTGGATGTTGATTTACCTTAAGAAAGTGCTAACAGACAAATACAGAGTGGCAGCAGAACAGATAATGAGTGACAGAAGACTGGACAGTTCTCAGATGCATCTGCAACTTATCTGCACCTTGCCAGTGATAGAAAAGGGGAGGAGTATTCACACTGTTTATCTTTTTTACTGAAAGGTAAACCTGAAAAAATAATTTACGTGACAGTGCTGAAGGCAGACCAAGAGAAAATACAATGAGAATAAGAATCACTGAATTTTATCAAGCTGGTGTGACTGCTCTGCAGATGAAACACAGTACCCTCAGTGAAATTTTCTGCTTTCAGCACATCTCTCTTACAGCAGCCTTTGGGAGAGCATCACTGCACACATACCACCAATCTATTAACAGGTAACTAATCATACAGGTATATATTGTTCACAATTACTTTTTTTTTTCTTGCCGACAATCCCTTCTGCCACTTCACAAAATAACAAGAAATAAGAGCATCAAAGGGAGCCCAAACTGAAGATTACGAGTTGCAATATAGTTATCTAGGAATATGTCAGTGCCGATCAAGTTGACCCAATGAGACCTTCTGAAAAATTGCAGTGTATTTGCAAAAGCACAAAGTTGAACATCACAAACATTTCTGCACATTCATCATCTCTTCTCAAAAGTGGTCACGAGAGGTAAGCCACTCCCCAAAACCATGATGGAAGTCACTCCCCCAACCAAACTCAGGGAGAAACCATCACCTTTCAGAACTCAGCTGTTTCTAGGGGACAAGCTAAAGATTCATCCATTGTTCCAGCTCTTCTGACATGCTTTCTCCAGGCAGGGGCACCAATTTCTGAGGCTACAAAGCACATGAACAGGACAAGCAGATGGAACCTTGTATGAATGTGTGACTGATCTACTCAAGCTCCAGCTCTGGAGTTAATGCGTGATAAGCTGTGTCAGTGGGATAATGTGGCTACAATGATCAGTTCAAATCAGAAGTTAGCTTACACTTTGAAAATCGGATCTCTGCATTTAAACTAAAGGTTACACCCTTTAAACTTCTTGCATTTGTGGAAAGTTGAATTGCCAGCACAGTCAAGAGTGTAACATAAAATAAATATTTTAATTACAAGAACAGTAATTGTGACTATTCTGACCTTCCCACAGAAGTAAAAATACATGTGTATTTAAAAAGAGTAGAAGAAAATGCAAAGGCTATGTTTTTTACAAACAAGTATTTTGGTATTTATATCCTCATCTTTTTCAGCCTCTGTGTCTTTCACACCTGTGTGAAATGACAAAATGCAATGAAGAAATACTAATTACTTGGGTCAGCCGAAATACCAATATGTTTTATACTTTCTACAATAAGATCAAGGTGCATATTTAAATATGAGTATATGGCAATATTAAAGAGGAGGAAAGTGAATACATCACTGCTTTAAATAATGTTTTAGGCTATTAGAATTTAAATAACATGTAAGATTTGACAAGATTTTCCCTCTCCCTCAAAAAAGCCTCATCTGAACACTTTTCCACAGATGACAGAAAACAACTGCATGTTACTGACTCACACAACATTTGATATGAACACTCATCTTCCATAATTCTGCTGAAAATATTGTTTAAAATAAATTAGGATCCCAAAAGATTAGAGTGTGAGAAAAGTCTGCAATGCAAGAATGAAAGGGATTCTGCAGTGCTCATCCCAATGAACAAGGCATTCCAAAAGTACAGATTCAAGATGTTCTACAAATGTGACATCAGATAACATCCTTCAAATTTAATATAATAGTATTCATCTTGCCAAAAACAAGGAGTCAGACTATGCTTGCAGAACAACTTCTTAATCAGAGTAATGCAATGGTGTCATCTCAGCTTTCTGAAATAACAAGGTTACACAAAGAAAAGTTAGAGGATACACTGTAAAAAAACAGTTACTCATCTTTTAATACAGAAAAGAACCTGAGATGAGCCTCATATTTTTGTCACTAATTTCAAAGAAATTCTTAAAGAAAAAATCATACAAACAGCATGTCTTGACTTCAACCCAGCCAGCAGGTTTACAATTTAGATTTATGGTAGTGTCCAGACATCAACAAATGCATAGATGTGTTGATGACATTAGGTGTCATCTTACAAAGCAATCTTCTAAATCAAACTCCATTAAAGTGTACAGCCTATTATTGTCTACAAAGTTTTTCCAACATTTTTTTAAATGTGGCTCAACAACCATACTAGCTGCTCCCATAGGACCTGGGGATGCATGTCATTTTGCCCCATAGATTTGTGCACATTAAGTCTTCTGTGTTGATCTTGGACTTGCTCCGCCCTTACACTCGGAGAAAGACCCCCCTGTTCTCACTTAGAGGTTCAGGTTACTGAATTACATACAAAAAAAAAAAATATATATGGGATATCAGTTATGTAACTTCAAGACTATTCAAAACAACAAAAACAAAATTACAGCTGAAGAGATACAAATCTTTTAAGCATTAGGTAGTGATGCTTTAATGCATCCACTACTGCATTCGTGACTTTACTAATGCAAAGTCATTAAGAATTCACTCTATTTTTACTATCTATTTTGAGGAAAGACAACGAAGCCAAGTAATTCAGCTGCAGTGAAGACAATACCTACTTAAATCAATGATCTATATCTAAGCTATCATCCAGCAGAAACACAGAAATTGTTAACAACTAAAAAATACCTCAGGACTATCTGTTGTGACTTATATTATCAGGATAACAGATGTCATGTCACCCAAGCAAGTAGGTCATCACACAGCTTTCCACAGGAGACAGTTAAACGAAGCTATTTTCTCCTTTGGCATTATATGTTTTTAAAGGTTGCTGAAGCAGAGCTTAAAAGCAGGACGAAAATAAAACTACAACCTTGTCAACTATCTTCAAGTTTATCTCATGAGCAAGGAAATGGAAAAATGCATTTCCACCTTCTTGAGCTTTCCAGATAATGTTTCCCGTAACCTCACTCAAAATTTTTTATCATTTTTTAGTTTCAGGTTGGACATAAACAGAATTCTGAAATTAAATGCAATAGATCTGTATGTATTTGAAGACACTGCTTTCTGAAGTGATGGCTCTAGCCATTTGAGAATACTATACTGTCATAACAAATGATTATTTTTCTTGAACTTTTAAAGCATGATCTGGAGTGCAATGCACTTGAACTCAAAATAAACAGAAGTTGTTTTTATCATATAACTTTGAGACGTAGAGACTTACAGCACTTCAGTTTTACACTGCCAGCAATGATAGCCTGTTATACATAACTCCATCAAAACCATGTTTTTCAAAGTTCAAAACAAAATAATAAATATTCAAGTCCACAATACAAATTAAATGGAGGAGGATGCATGTAGATAATTCCACACAAATTCTCTATTTTACTCGAAGATGTATTTGATTAGAAAACAACCAACGATCCATAGAACACTTGCCTAATGGTCTGATGTTCTCCCATCTCAAACATCTGGACACATCTTGTAAATGTAACACATGGGAAATCAGAACACTTTCCAATGTAAATGGACTCTATGGTTAATCAAACCTATTCAGAAAGCATCAAGCACAGAGCATCATCATCCACTACCTACCTACTAGTATTCAGCCAAAACTGTGTCTGTATGTTGAGAACAGACACCCCTTAGATCTCCCTTCTCTACCTACCACTACATCCACCTCTGCATAACAACACTGTCAGCTACTCCAAAACACTTCATAAAGTCATGATATATTTATTGCTGTGTTTTGGTAAACTATTTTGCTGCATAGCCATCCAATACACCAGATAATACAGGAACTACATGCTTCTTGCTCTAGCCTCACTAGGAGTTAGCTGGAGTCAAAAGACACACATATAAATGCTACACTCACAACATTTTTTAAAGATGTATTAACCTGTGCACTATCTTCAACTTTGAATTCACAATTCACTTTAATACAGTTCTGTCCAAATAAGATGCATCTGTTCCATTAAAACTGTATTCATAGTTCCTTTTTATTCATCACTCTTTTTCTGGTGCCTTACTATTTTCTAAAATAACACCTTTTGAGTTGCAGTGTTATTATATGGTATTTTATCAACTAAAACTTCCAAAGTAGTCTAGCATCAATCTTCCCACCAATATTTTGTTACATTTTCTTGCTGTCTGACAGATGGCAGCAGAGAGACAGTCTGACAAAATGGTGTCTGACGTGGAAGTGCATATAGAACAAAGGCATGTCACTGAATTAATCCATAAAGAAAAAAAATGGCACCGGCTTACATTCACTGATGCCTGCTGAATGTTTATGGAGAACAACAGTGGATGTAAGCACAATGAGTCAGTGGGTGGTGTGTTTCAGCAGTGGCAACGGTAATGTGAAAGACAATCCACTTTCCAGATGTACATGCACAACCACCACACCGTGAAATGAAGAGTCTCTTGATCAGCTCATCCACTCCAATTAGCAGGTTACCACCACGGAACTGTGTACAGATCTTTATAGTGTTTTCAATGCACTGAAAAAATGGTGGCAATTTTGAAATTTCACAAAGTTTGCACTGGGTGAGTTCTACAAATAGTCACGCAGGAACAGAAAGAATACTCTATGCATATTTCTCAGGATCTACTGAACAAATACAAGACTGAAGGTGATAGTTTCCTGGCTCGCATCATCATCAGTGACTAGAAGTGGTGTCACTACTACGAGTCAGAGTCCATGCAGTTCATGGAGTGGCCACATATGAAGAAAGAGTTGAAGATGCAGACCTCATCTTGTGAAGTGATGTGCAATGTTTTGATATAGGAAAGGAAATCATTCTGGATTTCCTGGAACCCAGACAAACTCATTGATTGACTGCTGCATCACAATGCTGACTAAGCTGAAGGCTCAAACTTAGAGTCAGGCCAGAGAAAAGACAATTCTCTTGTAACATAATTGCATTTGTTGTAGTTCCCATGGAAATACATAGGATGCATTACTTTCAGAGTAACTGCTGAAACAAACAACAAGGCTAACCTATCCATTATATGCTCTCTTGTGCCTAAATCTAAAATACAGCATATAGTTTAGCTATTAAAGCCCATTTAGAACACAAAACACATTCATAAGGATTAGGAATGTGCATTAAAAAGGAGAATTAAATACTATTCCTCACAGTACCCCATTTTTAGTATCACTACAGTCACTTGCGGCAAAATGTGTATTAAACTAAAGAGAAGATGCAACCTTAGCAAGGTCAGTACATGTTATTTTACAGCAATGATTTCACTTCATTTATAGAATATTAGAAACATCCTTTAAAACAGTTTTACATGTAGCCATTAAGAAAGAGCACATGCAACAATGTGACTAAAAATTCTTATCTGCCGTGGTTTGCCTGGTTCAATCTACTTCCATGACAGGGAACAAAAGGCCCATGGATCTATGTACAAGGAAAGGGGGGCCAGAAGGAAGAGAAAAGGTAGGAAGATGGGCCTCGATGAAGAAAATGAGGGAAAAACTTGAATTACTGAATAGTAGAATATGAGATAATACCAAATCAAAAGCAAGGCCAGCAGGTCAACGGAGGTGCTCTTGCCCATCTACACTCTGCTGGTGAAGTCTCACCTGGAATATTGCATCAGATGTGGCATCCTCAGTACGGGAGACACAGACCTGCTGGAACACATCCAGAGCAGGACCACAAAAATGTTCTAACTAATAAAACACCTCCCCTGTGAAGACAGGCTGAAGGAGTTGGACTTCTTCAGCCTGAAGAAGAGAAGGCTGTGAGATGACCTGATAGCAGCCTAAAGGGGAAATACAGGGAAGAAGGCAACAAGCAGAGCCTGTGGCAATAGAACAAGGGGAAGTGGCTTCAACTCAAAGAGGGTAGATTTAGGCAAGATATAAGGAAAAAATCTTTAGTAGTAAGGATAGTGTGGCACTGGAACAGGTAGTCCATTGATGCTGCAGTTCACGCCCATCCCTGGAGACTTTCATGTCAAGGCTGGATAAGGCCTTTAGCAATCTGATTTAGCTGTGGTGTCCCTGTTCACTGCAGGGGAGCTGGACTAGATGGCCCTCAAAAGTCACTTCCGACTTCAAGGATTCCTCGATCCTATGATAACAGAATTTGATTGGAACTGAAGCTAATAAATCAAATAAAATTACAGAGTATCCAAAACCAAAGGCCTCACTCTAATGCTGTAGGTCATGGAGCACACACAGCAAAGCAGGCAAAAAGAGACAATCTCGCAACTCCCAGTAAGTTTTGTCTTTCCCTCCAAATGGAAAACATTGTTCCAGAAATGGAACAATGCAGGTTTCTGGGAGCTGTAGTTCACTCTTCTCTTCTGAGATCAGGTAACCAGATATTAACAATTACAGAACTGCAGCACTACCTCTTAAATTGCCAGTCCACTACATAATGTTATGAAGTAGAATGCCAATCACAAATCATGAAACCATGACATCATTTTAACACAAGCAAGACACGCTGAAATTGCACCCTAATGTTTTAAGTACTCAACACAGCAACATTAGTGCTTTGACCTGGGTTTAGTTCACTTTATATAAATGCTTTTAATTCAGTGACAAACGAAAAAGTACTTTAGAAAGAAATCTAATTATTTCCCAGATTCAGATTTCACTGAACAATTCCAGAAGCAAGTTCAATTAAGTAGTTTCCTTTCACTGTATAGACAGCAAATTTACAACATACCCTGACTACTGGATCTAGTCCAAAAAATAAAAGAGAACAAAACAAAAAGCAAGCCTTTTCAGACAGATTCTTCCCAGAGGTTGGTAACAATTGAACACTGTCACTAAGGAGCAAAAAACCACCCTGGAAGACACCTCTAGACTTATTAAAGGAAGTAGCAGAGCTAAAGAATCATTTCAGTCCAATCAATCATGACCATTAGTTTTATCACATACCTAACACTGAATTCCTCTGCACTATACTATGCTGTCTTCTAGTCACATACACCCCTTCCAGGCCCACAAAGTGACATGTAAATGGCATGGCAAATGACTTCTCCATGTTTTTCTGTTTTCCTTTTTGTAAAGGGGTATATTTGAGTATGTATCTCCTATATGTTCCTATAAAATGTTCCAGTTATTATTATATATAAATGTAAAGTAAGCTACATCAATTTCTGAAATACATTCAGATCCTCAGGTCAGACGATTCACATATTATTTGACCGCACTCCATTAAATAGTCTTTTTTCACTGATTCATATAGAAGGAGAGGCAATCTGTAACAAAGGAATCCCTTAAATATTTTACTGTCCTCAGAAGTGTACAGTTCATTCTTCTGTTTAATCATATTTAGATCTGTTACTACTACTGGTCTTGCAGTTCATACAGCTACCGTATTGTCTGTTTTTACTTCAGAAGATCATGTACAATTCTTAACTGTAGCAGATCAGGGATTTTCTAATAGACTATTATCACTTTTCCGAAATAATTTTAGAAGTCGATTTACTCAGTCACATCTTACTTGGTCACATTTTTGCACAATGTTATGTTCAAATAAGAAAGCAACCAGAATGGAGACGCAAATTTCAAATACATCCCAAACGACTTCCTACTTGCAAGAGGCTTAAAAAAGGATACTAAAAAGTTTCCTTCAGTTGGATCAACACTGGTCTGTTAAAACTTTCCTAAATTTGAAGTATTTAGCAGCTGGTAGTACCAGGACACATCTCAGCTTCTGCGTACTTTTCTACATATCTACATAAGATGATATATATTAAGTTTTGTATGGAAATTAATTTATATTTAATATATAAATATAAATATATATTAATTTATATTTTATATATGCATACATACATATATATACACACATATGTGCACACACACTTTCATTTACTTCATTTAAACGAAGTCTAGCATTGCCACCCCTTTTTTGCTACAAGAGCATTCAGCTGTTCTAACTTCTCCAATACTATGTTGCTACAAAGACTTAAGAAGACAGAACTGCGTCCATGATGTACAGGACAAAGCCAGGCCAGTGACTGATAAATCCAGACCCGTGTCAGGACTCTGGTACCAGTTGTGCACAGCCAACACAACTGCTCCAGTGAGTCCAGGGCAGGTAACCTGTTAACAGAGGAAAACAGCAGAGTGCACAATGTTTTTGAAGTCTACTGAAAGTAATATATTACACAAACGATGCAAATAAGAGTGAAAATTTTCCTGTGGTAAAAAATGTCAAATCACTCATCCCAATTTTAGAAAGCAACAGCTGGAATTTTCAATCTCCACCTGGAGCATATAATAAGATGAATAACACACAGTCAGTTTCAAATAATTTAAGAGCTCAGAAAAAGTAAAAGCAATCTGTCATGATCTTTGAAAAAGCTTCAAATATAAGCTATTCAGTAATCACATTCTGACTAATTGTATTTCCTACCAACTTTTTAAATGACCACAACTCATATTTTCAGTAAAACTGCTCTTTTCTGTATTTAAAGAATTTTGTGTTCTTCACTTCCTACAATTATTTTTAATACGCATAAATGAACTAAAGAAACACAGAGAAACATCCATAAAAAGTCAATTGGAGAGTTTTCTGCTTACTCATACTCAAAAGGCTTATAAGCATCTCGAGTTAAGTTATAATGGATTTCAGTTTATATAACAAGTCATTACTCTAAATTATCAAGAGTTAATCTCTCTATGAAAGAATCAAAACCTATTTCTACTATAAAACAGTGAGTATGAGCTTTTTCCAGTTTTAACCTCAGCCTAGTGTGCTGGACCATTTTCTTCAGTTAATCTCAACTCTGTCCAAATCAGTTGAAAATAGAAACTCACATCTTTACAAAGGAGACAACAGCTATTCTTAGTCTTCTGTGTGAACATAAATACTATAAGAGTACATTACCTGTAAATATGTACTTACTGTCAACTGTCATTACTGAAATAATTTCATTCAGTTGAGAACTGAATTTCAGTTTTCATACATTTGAATTTGCATATATTGAGAACTGGTGTCTGCTACGTATAATGTATTTTAAAACAGACTCCATTCTAATAATCTCATAAATAAAATAAGCTTCTCCCCTATACTAGAACAGAAATAAAGGCTACAAAAGGTTAGAAAAGTCATTCTCCCAAGGCTCTATGACTTAAGACCAAACTGGCAAAGGAAAGCCTTTCAACTTTTTAGAGAGAGAATATTGCTACAACTTCATATTATAAAAAGGCACATGTCCAAGAGCTACATAACTTTTATATTTTTCCTTAGTAAAACTTAGATATAAATACAAAATAATGAATCTCAGTGTCACATTCAAACATCCTGTTTACAAAACTGAAAATGAAATGGAAATGGCTAATCAATAAAACCAAACAATAGAGCACAGGAAATTGTAGTCAAAAGTTAGATATTTTTGTCATCTAAGTGCTAAAAACTCATTTTTTCTAAATATTATGGAAAATGCTACTCTAGTAAGTTTATATTCAAAAAGTGCTAGGAATGTGGTAAACCATCTACTTTGTCCACCATTTTGTCCTCCAGTAAATTCCTATCTTGATTCACAACTAGTTTTTGTAAGGACAAATGTGCTTCTGGAAATTCTCCTGTTACCACATAGACATTTCTGCATCCTGGTGTGATAACCAGGAGTTATCTAAACTTGCAAAAAATGAGATGACACATCACTCAAATAATTCATAAGCTGGACAGATCTCCCTAACATCATACGGCGTCCCAGATTAATTACCAGCAAGAGTTAGCACCTTCTTATCTTCTGCTACAAGCTGAAATGCTTGTATGTACACAAATTGTTGTCAAGTCAAGGTAATTCCCCAAATTCTGGAACTATAGCTTGTATGTGTTGTGGTTTAACCTGGCAGGTGGCTTAGCATCACAAAGCCATTTATTCACTCCCTGCTTTCAATGAGATGGTGGAGAAAGAAAAAAAAAACAGCAAAGTACAACACTTGGGTTGAGATAAAACTATTTACTAAGATAAAGGAAAAGGAAAATACTTATGAATATATATATAAATATAGATAACAAATGATGCACAAGGAAATGTCCATAATCCCCTGACTGATGCCGAGTTAGGTTTTGAGCAGCAGACGAGAGAGTGAGGTGCACTCCCACCCTCTTCAAAACTCCTTCCACATGATGTCATATGGTATGGAATGCCCGTTTGGACAGTTTAAATCAGCTGTACTGATTCTGATCCCTCCCAGCTCCTTGGGCCCTTCACTGCAAATGGCCTTGGCCTTATATATCACTAAGCAGAAACTGTAAACATTGGTCTGTTATCAACATTGTTTTTCTCCTAGAACCAAAACAGCAAAATACCAGACACTTGTAGGAAAACAATTCTGCCACAGCTAAAACGAAGACAATATGACACTGAATTAAAAGATAGTATTTGTGAGCATTTTGTGGCAGTACAGCACAGATTCAAGAACAGTCTGATAAGATTAACATACTTTACAACTGTTATTCATGCCCGTAGGAATAAGAAAAGCTTTCATATCCTTTAATATTAAAGAATTAGAACTATTAAAACAGGAATGCTATTAAGTTGCTCAAATTATACATTTAAAAGATTTAATTTTTATTCCTTGAAAATCTCATGGTATATAAAGCAGATAAATACACATTATTAAGCCAGTAAGGAATGAAGTAAAGCACTTCTTTCATTTGCATTGTGGTTTTATGATCTTCATTATCAGTATTCCACATCATCACATCATGTAGTACACCGGCAGTCTCAGATGAGAAGAAATGTACTACAACTCTTAGAAAACTCTGCTGTTCTTTCTGCTTTTCAGACGTTGAGAATGATAAAACTGTCTGGAGGTCATGAGACTAGCTCTCTTTGCTCCCCAAATGGATCAGAGTAAGAACCTCGGTTCCCAGAAACTCTCTCATTTATTTGATTAGCTTCAAGCTCAATGAACTTATATTTCTGCTATTACAATTAGTAGATCAGTTTTCCACCTAAAATAATTGTCACTGTTTTTTTTTCTTTTCCTCTTTGTTCCTTTTCCTCTTTTCGCTCCCCCCCCCTCCCCCCATCCTCCCCTTTTTGGGCTGGTGGGCCTATAAGAACTGCTTTTTAACATTAGCAAAATTGAGGTCTGTGCCATACGGAGAGACCATAAGTGGTACAGCTAGCTTCGACCTTCATAGATCAGATTGAAGGCCAAGCAGTCTGCTAGACACTGGAGTTTTTGCTTTTTTTTTTTCTTTTTGGCACCATGCCAACTATGAAGTTGTTCTTTATTTTACAAACAATATATAATCGATTAAAAACCATTATGTTCAGAATTTTTACTCTTGGAACCTACTGGTTTCTTATTAAGTACACCATTCTCTGTATTGGTGTTATATATATATAACATAAACCGATTGAGAGCACTGACAGAGTCATCCACCTGGCACCTGTATGCAATGCTGTATGATTTGAGTACTGACAGTTACATCTCAGAGCGTATAGCTCATTTTACAGACAATACAATGTTTAAACAGGTTTCCAGGTTCTCTCAGTTCTTCATACATTTTTGGAATGCTAAATTGATGATTACATTATCAACCTCCCTGAATGTATTCTTCCTCATTCACTTTATCAGGAGGAAGCCTTCCCCAAACCCAGAGATTACTGAGTGGCAGGGAATATGGAGGGGTTTAGGAAAAATCCTAGGGGAATGAGGACCACACATCATGGGATTTCATTCTTGAACACCTGTGGAACCTAAGAAAGTATTTAGGTCAGGGATGCCGCATCTTAGGTAGATCTGAGGAGTTATGGTTTATGTGGGACTTGGCTTGTGCTTATCAAGCTCTATGTAATACTATTCTGGAGAGACAGAGAGCTTCTGAGCTGAGATCCAAGCCAACAGAAGACTCCGAGCCCAACTAGAGCGAAAGAGCATTGGAACTGCGCAACCTGATCAATCATAGAAGGCACCAGTATGAACAGCAGTTGTCCATGGAGAGGGACAGAAATGGGAACAGGTGTCATTGCATCCAGAACAGAAAGAAGAAGCAGCAGAGCAAGTAGAGGATGATCCAGGCAAGACATCCTCCTCAAGCCACCATTATTGAGAAAGGCAACAGAAAAAAGCAAAAGACAAGGAGAGGAGAGCAAGGAGTAGGTCCCTGTTACTATAACTCTACTAGTTAAATAATAAACACCAAGCCTGCATTTGTAATAGAAATAGAATAAACCTCTTCCATACGCTCAGTATTTGTACTATTGCAAAAAGTAAACAAATAGATATATAGTGCTGCATACTTTTTATACACATGACTTAAATTAGTTAATTTCCAATCCATGCCACCTTAAGTTCCTTCTTACTGTTTTGCTGTTCTCCCTATTAATTCAGCTCAGGCACAGAGAGCAAGCCTACTTTCATATACAGTCAAAAATGCTTTCCATATTACAATAATTTACTCCTTGCAGCCAATACTATATTATTCTGCATACGAGAGGATAAACACAAGACCAAAGGTCCAAAAAGCAACAAGGCTTAAGAAAGGCTTGGAGAATACGCCCTATGAGGAGCTACTAAAGGAGCTGGGGCTGTTTAGTTTGGGAAGAGGAGGCTGTGGGTAGACCTTATTGCTCTCTTCCAAAATCTGAAAGGTGACTGCAGCGAGGGTGAGGTTGGTCTCTTCTTACTGGTGACAGGTGACTGGATGAGGGGAAATGGCCTCAAGTTGTGTCAGGAGAGGTTTAGGTTAGATATTAGGTAAACCTTTATAGAAAGGGCTGTTAAACACTGGAATAGGCTCCCCAAGGAGGTGCCTGAGTCACCATACCTGGATGTGTTTAAAAGCCCTTTGAATGCGGTGCTCAGGGACATGATTTAGTGGAGGGTTCTTAGGGTAGTACGGTTAGGTTCCAGCTGGACTTGATGATCTTAAAGGTCTATTCCAACCTGAGCAATTCTATGAGTCTATGATTCGAAGACAGCCTTTCATCTTAAACTTCCTGCCTCTGTAGACTACACGAACCTGAACACTTTCATCAATCCTCCATTTCCTGATGAAGCATTGGAATATTTTACTGCTGTCTGCTGTTACTTACTGGACCAGGAAACTGACAGTGCATAAAATTAGCTACCTTCTAAATTTCTATGTTGAAATCCAGTGGCTATAGATATTTATCAAAGAATAGAAATGCACATTACAAGGTCAAAACTATTTTTAACGGAGATCTCAGAATAAATTTTCCTTCTGAAAGTGCAGAGAAATTACATTAAATAGAAGAATCATAGTCATCACCATTAGCTATGTATTTTTGCCAGCAATGAACAACAGCCTGCATACCACACTCATAAACATCTGCACCAGAGGAGCTGACCCATAGTCGCTGACATCTCTGCTGAAATGCATTGCCCACTGCCTGTCTCATTGTGCTCACATGCACTGTTTGGTCTCCATAAACTTTCAGCAGGTGACAGTGAGTGTCAGTGGGTGCCATTTTTTTATGCATGGACAAATTCAATGACACACCTCTGATCCACACACACTTCCATGTCAGATGCCATTCTGTCAAACAGCTCCTCTGCTGCCATCTGTCACTCATCAAAAAAAAGTAATAGCATATTGTTTGGTTCATCCTCTAATGTTATACCACCATAATCCGCCTCTAACATCCTGGGCCAACTTAATAAAACAGGAAGGATTACTTTCAGAGCACCCCTTGTACAACCTGAACCTCATAAGCCACAGTTTAGAAGGTCCTTTGGAAGGGACCTTCAAATGTCATCACATTCAACTGCCTGTGCACTCCAGAGCTGACTAAAATTTAAACTCAGTTAAATCTCTTGAAGACTTACAGGACTAGGGCATGAACCACTTGCTAGGAAACCTGTTCTAGTGGTTGACCAGCTTCACAGTAAATAAATTTCTCCTCATGTTCATTCTGATCCTCAACTGGCACAGCTCTGTGACATTTTTGTACATCCTGCCATCAGATAATCATAGAATCATAGAATCACAAGGTTGGAAACGACCTATAAGATCATCTAATCCAACCATCCTCCCATTACCACTGTTACCACAAGCTACTAAACCATATCTCGTAGCTCCTCATCCAGGCATCTCTTGAACACAACCAGGGACAGCAACTCCACCACCTCCCTCGGCAGGCCATCCCAGTGACTGACCATTCTCTGAGAGAAAAGTTTTTCTTCATGTCTAACCTAAACCTCCTCTGATACAACTTGCGGCCATTTCCCTGGGTCCTGTTTGTTGCCTGGGAGAAGAGGCCAAACTCCTCTTCACCACAACCCTTCAGGAAGTTGTAGAGTACAATGAGGTCTCCCCTGAGATCTCACCTGTTCCCATGGAGAACAGATGAGCACTTCCCTGCACTTTCCTTCTCAGGGAGCTGCAGAGAGCAATGAGGTCTCCTCTTGGCCTCCTCCAAATTAGACAGCCAGGTGTGCTCTGCTTCTCATAGGACATGCCTTTCAGCCCTCTTAGCAGCTCTGTGGCTCTTCTCTGGACATACTCAAATCCTCTAACACATTTTTAACATTGTAGAAACCAGAAATGCAGAGAATATTCAATGCAAGGCCATAGTAATACTAAACAGACAGAAGAACAGGTCTTCTGACTGTTTAATGTCAACCAAAATTCACTGTACCTGCAAAATGCATTGATAGATGCATTATATTGCCTAGAGCTATTCATAAAAGCCCACTTCCATCATGTCTGTAACTGTCCTTCTATTACCTATAGGCTACAACTACACTTCCCCTCAAAATTAGGCATTATCCTTCCACCGCCAAATAGAGGATAACAAATTGTCAATGTCTAATGAACATGCCTAACACACACCAGAGCGTGGCTTGCTTAATTTGCAACTGGAGCATACTTTCGGTTCAACTTTGGATCCCCTAAAAACCTGAAGTCCTCTTCTGGCTTTTCCTCATCCAGTCCCTTAGAACTCAGCAATATTTTTTGTTTAACTCATGAGATTTCACAATTCCCGATCCTAACTGTCTCAAGGCTGTTATTACATTTCTCTTTAAAATTGTTCCGTACTGCACTCCACTTACGTTTTTTCCCTTCCCTGCTAATTTGCAGAGGGTATTTTCCTCCTCACCAACCAGGCTCTGATAAAGATACTAAACAATTCTGGATCCAGTATTGGACACCATGAGTACACCACTTTTCACCAAACACTAATTAAACACTGAATCATAAATTACTGCCCACACAGCACAGTAGTTCAGGCATTTTCCAGGCTACCTAGGACATTGTTCATCAAGTATTCAGCATAAGATGAATACTTGGAAATATCCGGAAATATCCAAAGAATAAATTCAATGAATACATGGAAAAATCAAGTAGTCTTCTGAGGTAAGAGCATACTCAATCCAGCTCCAAATGGAAACATGTTTTTAAAGTCTCTGTTAGGACTGCCTGAAGCAATTTCACCATTTAGAGAAAACATATAATACTCAGATTATCTTGTTACTGTTTTCATGACACACTTTTATTGTATTTCCTGCAATAACAAAGAACTGTCTCAATTCAAACCACTGCATGAAACGATTTTTAGATCTATTCTGTTCCTCTGCCTTGCTAATACACTGAAATAGAATTCATTTCGTACAGGCAAATGAATACAAGTTTCAGTGTTTATAGCAAAGAATGCAAAAATCCAGTTTGGAAACTAATTTGAATATTCTCTGCCTTTAGAAAACCAAGAAGCCTTCTCCAAACCATGGTCAATTTCTGATGCAGTCAAAGCATATTATCTGTGCTTGCAATTACTCTCTGAATGTAAAGAATATCATCATGAAGTAAATACTTTTTAAAAAGTCCCTCCCCAGCTTTCCTGTAGGCCCCCATTTAGGTACTGGAAGGCCATTATAAGGTTCCCCTGGAGCCTCCTCTAGGCTGAGAAGCCCCAACTCTCTCAACCTCTCCTTGTAGGGGAGGTGCTCCAGCTCTTAAGAGCCCTCATACGGACCATTCCAACAGCTCCATGTCCATCTTGTGCTAAACGCCCCAGAACTGGATGCAGTATTCCAGGTGGGGTCTCCATGAGAGCAGAAGGCCAGAATCACCTCTCTTGGCCTGGTGGTCACACGTCCCTTGATGCAACCCAGGATACGGTTGGCCTTCTGGGCTACAAGTGCACACTGACAGAAAACACCAGTACTTTGAAAAACACAATAATTAAACCACCACTTCTAACTCAATTCCTGGATAAACTGAGAGGTCATAATGTCAGATCTTCCTGCAGAGATCAAGCCCTTTCTTACGCCGCATAGCACTGGAAGCCTGAGGGATTAAGAGGCTTGACAGAGAGACGTTCCTGACCTAGACTCTGCATTTGAACAGAAGAGCTTCACTTCTATACCATGACTGAAAAGTAATGACTGAAGGAAAATATGAACCTGCCATTTCTTAAATGGGTGCTACCGAGTAGAATGCCTACCTACAAATAGTTTCCTCAAGTTTATTAGAAGTCAACTCTACTGCAATTTTATACCTTTTTCTCTCTGCTGCTCATTACAAATGGACTTACACCATGAACTTCTACAGAAGAAAACATCCAGTACTCATCTAGAGGCAAACCTAGCAAAACAGAGGCATTCAGCAACTGGTGAAATACCCAGGTGCTACAACCTGGTGGTTCAAGCTAGAAGTTAACAAGTGAATGAGATATATGTGAACATTCTAAAAGCAAAGAAAATAAACTGCATCATCATCCTACCACAGAGCTTGCCATTAATGTTTTAATTTTTTATTTAATAATGAAATGTTATTCCATTGAAGGGAATTTAAGGGAAAAATAGAACAATAAAAATGAAAACATCAGTAAAGGCATATCACTATAAAACGTACCTTCAAAGATAAGCAAGCTACTTTCATTCAGGGATTACTGCTTTTATTTGCACAGCTTCATTCATTTTGTGTTTATTTTGGGTGTCTAACACTACTGTCGTAAAAACTAAAGCAACCTATATTGAACAAATCTGGAGAGCTGTAAAAAAATTTCCTGATTTAGTAAAGCTTCTTACGGAAATGATTTTCTTTTTAAAACTACAATTGAGTGAAGTCTTCATTCACATTCCATTGATATTAGTTATGTGCCCTCAATAAATACAATCCTTCAAAGAAACAGCACACTAGTTTCTTCTGCCAAAATATATGTCACATCTTAACTACAGATAACTTCAGTTTTGCTCAGAACATCCCATCACCATTACCATTTTGTTTTAAACTGACTGCCATTTAAAGTTATTAGCATTTAATCATTCCCGCAGTTCATGCCTTCTTCATATACTTACAGGAACCCCAGCTGGATCTCCTGTTCAGGAAAGCATCTTGTTATCAACTCTAGCAGTCCTCAATTTCAAGGGCCTGCCTTGAAGAATGTGGGCCTGGAAAAAAAGCAGAGCTAGGACCCTGTGCTTCAGAAGGGCAAAACTCCAGCTGCTCAAGGAACCGCTGAGTGGAATCTCCTGGGAAACTGTCCTTAAAGGCATGGGCACAGAACAGAGCTAGCAGCTCTTTAAAAATACCCTTCTGAGAGCACAACAGCTCTCCATCCCCCAGCAGATAAAGTCAAGCAGGGGAGGCAGGCAGTCATCGTGGCTGTGCAATGACCTGCAGCTTAAACTGAGAGAAAAGAGGAAAATGTACAGGAAGTGGAAGCAGAGCTGTGTACCCTGGAAGGAATACAGGGCTGCTGTCCATGTATGTAGAGATAGGATTAGGAAAGCCAAGGCACAGATGGAGCAGAACTTGGTAAGAGATGTGAAAGATAACAAGAAGGGGTTCTACAGGTACATAGGCAGGAGGAGACAGGCCAAGGAGAGTGTTCCCTCTCTGATGAAAGGTAATGGGGAGCTGGCTTCCTCAGACATAGAAAAAGCTGAGGTTCTCAATGAGTGCCTTGCCTCAGTCTTCATGGGTGGTCAGGCTTCCCGTGTCTGCCAGGACCATGAGCCTCTAGATGAGGGAGTGGGGAGTGGTTTCTGTCCCACTGTGATGATGGAACAGGTCCAAGTTCTCCTCATGAAACTGAATTTATATAAGGCCATGGAGCTGGATGGTATCCATCCTAGGGTTCTGAAAGAGATGGTTGATGTGGTTGCCAAGCTGCTCTTCATCATATTTGAAAAATCATGATTGTTCGGTGAAGTCCCTGGTGACTGGAAAAAGGGAAACATTACTCTCATTTTTAAGGAAGGGAGAAAGAAAGACCTGGGGAACTACAGGCCGGTGAGCCTCACTTCTGCGCCTGGGAAGATCGTGGAGCAGATCCTCCCAAAAGTTATGTTACAGCACATACAAGATAAAGAAGTGATTCAAGACAGCTAGCATGGCTTCACCAAGGGCAGATCTTGCCTGACCAATCTGGTGGCCTTCTAAGATAGAGTGACAGCTTCAGTGGATGGGGGAGGGGCGGTGAATGTCATCTACCTGGATTTCTGCAAGGCCTTTCACTGGTCCCTCACCACATCCTTCCCTATTCATTGGAGAGGTGTGGATTTGAAGGACAGACTGTACGATGGATTACGTACTGGCTGGCTGGACACAGCCAAAGGGTTGTGATCAGTGGTTCTGTGTCAGGGTGGAGGCTAGTCACAAGCAGTGTATCTCGAGTTGGTCATGGGACTGGTGCTCTTCAATATTATCATCAGTGACACAGACAATAGCATTAAGTGCACCCTCAGCAAATTTGCAGATGACACAAAGCCGAGACATGCAGTTAATAGATTGGTAGGAAAGGAAGCAATCCAGAGGGTCCTGGACAGGCTGGAGAAATAGGCTTCATTAGGTTCAATGAGGCCAAGTGCAGGGTGCTACACCTGAACTGAGGCAGTCCAGGTACTTACTGGGAGAAAACTCCTTGAGAACAGCCCTGTGGAAGAGGACTTGGAAGCTCTGGTAGATGAGAAGCTGCACATGAGCCAGCAATGTGTGCTTGCAGACTGGAAGGCCAACTGTGTTCTGGACTGCATTGAAAGAGGAGTGGCCAGCAGGGAGAGGGAGGTGATCGTCCCCCTCCACTCTGCTCTTGTGAGGCCCCATCTGGACTACTGCATCCAGGCCAGGGGCCCCCGGCACACAAAGACAAAGAGCTCTTGGAACAGGTCCAGAGGAGGGCCACTAAGATGATCAGAGGGCTGGAGCACCTCTCCTGTGAAGAAAGGTTGAGGCAACTGGGCTTGTTCAGCTTGGAGAAAAGAAGGCTCCAGGGAGACCTCATTGTGGCCTTCCAATACTTGAAGGAAGCATATAAACATGAAGGCGAACAGCTGTTTATGAGGGTGGATAATGACAGGACAAGGGGGAATGGTTTTAAACTGAGACAGGGGAGGTTTAGGTTAGATATTAGGAAGAAGTTTTTCACTCAGAGGGTGATGACACACTGGAACAGGTTGCCCAAGGAGGTTGTGGATGCCGCATCCCTGGAGGCATTCAAGGCCAGGCTGGATGCGGCTCTGAGTGGTCTGGTCTGGTGGTTGGCGACCCTGCACACAGCAGGGGGGTTGAAACTAGATGATCACCGTGGTCCTTTTCAACCCAGGCCATTCTATGATTCCATGATTTTCTGGCTTATTTGTTTTCAACCCTTTCTAGAAGACCATATTTCTTCTTCACTTTTTCCTTTATCTCTTTCACATTCTATCTTTGCTGTGAATACTTTTCTCCTCCTCTAGACTGGAGAAGAAGGTGATATTCTTCATGTTTTTGCACGAAGTCCTCTCAAGAGCTCTTGCAAAAGTTTTCGAACAAGCACCCTCACTCTGACCTTATAGTTTTGCCTTCCATTTCCCCATCTTCAGCTCATCCACTCAACATGTGCATTGCTGCAGGGGTTTTGAGTGCTCAAAACCACCCATGGGACCAGGGCCTTCTCACCTGGGAAATAACAACATTGCTTATCACAGACTATTTAATGTCTCATTGAGAATGGATGTTTAAGTGCACATCACAAAAAATATGAACATGGAAACACTGTACTGGATGGAAGTCAAATCAGTTCAGCTCTTCAAAAGGGCAAAAATTTCTCCAGATAAAAAACGAAAATTAATTAGCTGCCCAATGATATATAATACATATATATATATATATATATATATATATATATAATAGAGAGATTTACATAAGCTGACCATAAAACAAAAGAAGTTAGACAAAGACTGTCAAGTAAGCTAACTAGGAGTTTCTTTGGGTCATTTGTTGACAGAACCAAAAGTCTGCATGTTTCCTGAAGACAGCATCTCAACATTCAAAGACATTCACTGAAAATGGATTCAGGAAAGTAAGAACCCCATAAGGTATTACCTGAATCATTTCTCTCAAAAACCCAAGATCTTTCACTAATCTCTCATCCAATTAACGCTGAGAACTAACTACACCTCACTGATGAAATCTGAAAGATTTGGAACACAGAACATGGTACTGGCATTCAAGAAGAAATTCTAAGAAAACATACATTATCATGCTGAAAGCATTTTTGGGTGACTTTGTTAACTACAGAATATTAGGGAATTAATGCATACGAAACTATTAAACATTAAATATGCTTTCTAAAAGCTCTTCCCAACCCCATTCCAGATGAATCCTTGAGATAAGTGCCCCATGATGATCATACTATTCCGTTTTTGAAGACTCACGAGAACAAATGCTGTCTCCCATGACTATTTAACAGATGAATTTTGCGAACAGAAAGGGTGTACATAAATTATGTGACCTCTTGAACTTAGCAACAGTTGTATGATTTTACACTTCAGAAAAATTTTACTAAAAATAAGTTAATGATGGAGGTCAGTGAACTGTCAAACACAACTGACTTCATGTTTGAAAATGTCTTGTGTCAAAGCAACTCTTCCAGCAGCAGCACATAGTCATTCATCACTACTGCAGTAATACAGAAGGGCTATCCAGAGTTCTCTGGAAACATAACAATACAGTTTACATATTACGATTCTTCTGTGAATATTGATTGGGAAAGATTAAAAAAAAAACAGCCTTTTCAACTCAAAATTTGAGGAAGAGAATGTAGTTGGTAGTTGAGAAGTATCTGTGAACACAGTTACTATTTCAAGCACGCAGAGAAAAGCAGAGATGCTTTTCTGGGACTTCAGGGGAAGGAAAAAAAAAAAAAAACACCCAGAAAAATTGTACTTTCACGTCAAAAACCTCCAGAAATTACTCATGTTTCATGCACTGAAAAATTCATTTTCCCTTTCTAGGTATGTTCAACACACTAAATGAAACAGTTCTGCTCCCACAGTAACACACAACAATACTTCATGCCCCTACAGATTTTCTCATTACCTTAAAAGCAGAGATGATAGACAATGCAAAGACAAGTGGCAACAGAATATGAAGGGCAACGCTCCAGAAAAGGGCAGAAGACAAGGCGATCAGGAGCCCCGTGGAAGAGGGCAATCTCAGTTTTGGGCCCCTCACTACACTAAGGCCCTGGAACATGTCCAGAGAAGAGCAACAAAACTGGTTGCTGGGGTCTGGAGCACAAGTCTTATGAGGAGCAGCTGAGGGAGCTGGGATTTTTTAGTCTGAAGGAGGCTCAGGGGAGACCTCATCGCACTCTACAACTTCCTGAAGGGAGGTTGTGGTGAAAGATGGTTTTGGCCTCTTCTCCCAGGCAACAAACAGGACCTGGGGGAAATGGCCGCAAGCTGTATCAGAAGAGGTTTAGGTTAGACATGAGGAAAAACTTTTCCTCTCAGAGAGTGGTCAGGCACTGGAATGGCCTGCCAAGGGAGGTGGTGGAGTCGCCGTCCCTGGCAGTGTTCAGAGGCGCCTGGATGAGGAACTAGCCTTGTTACCTTTTAGATATATATCTACCTATCTGTACTGAATCACAAGAACAGTACTTCTATATTGTAAGAACAACATTTTGCATAACTTGAGCAGATACAAACTGAAGGAGAGGAGGCTTGTGTAAATGTAAGCTCAAGAACAGAATGCAGAGGAAGCAGTGGAGCTTGCTGTCAAGAAAACATAAGAAAGTAGAATAGATGTCCTGTTATTGAAGATAAGATGGCAAAACAGATGCTTCAGCTCAATGTAATGTCAGTGGGAACTGGTTTGGGCTATGTCCCCTTAAGAGGTTGGAAATTTACAGCAAGAATGACTTCATCTTTCATCCCAGGACCACCAGAGATGCTAATTATTTCTTGGAATTTCTGCCTACATCCTTGGAATGTAATGAATATGTATATGTTAGGCCTCTAAATATGTTATTGCTGCTTCTCTCAGTGTGTATGTACAACAGGAGCAAACCCCATGCACCATAACTCACTGGCATGACTCGTTCAAGTAACAGTTCCTTAAACAATTACTCGGAGTCTTCCACTTATTTAAGAATTAGAGAATTCATAAACAACAAACATAGGATTTTTGTTTTTTACAAATTAGGTAAGAAATTGTGTCATGAAAAATTCTGCACTACAAGGTTGACATACTTCAACCAGAAACTACCAATGAAGTCCAGTATTAATTCAGTATTTGTTCTGGTTCCAATGGCTGCATAGCAAACACTGGAAACTACTGCATGTTCATCTTCCACAGATGTTCAGCTTTAGATTCAAGTAACAGACTTTAATAACAAGGCCCAGTGTTTAAAGATAGACCTTTCAGATCATGTGGAGATTTACAGTAAGTTACATGCTTATTAAAGATATTTTCTACATTAAAGAAAATCTAAAAAGAAAAGGCTAATCAGAGAGACCAAAGGAAGAGAATCAGCTTTTTAAAAGGGTAGACAGTGATAGGACAGGAGGGAATGTTTTAAGCTCAAGGAGGGACAGTTTAGATTAGATGCTGTATGATACACTGAATAGTCAGAATGAACAGCACTTAACAGTTAATGTCACATGTGATTAATGTCTTTGCAAGATAAAATCTTCCTTACTCACTAAACATTCTTCTCATTGGAGGTAGAAATAGACTTGAATGTGGGATGTGATCAAACAATGTAGCACACTCCTTCTCCCTCTGCTGCAGCACCTTCCTTTGCTGTGTAGGCCATTAGGCTAATCAAGTTTATTCTCTTTACATAGGAAAATATAATTTTTATCTCATAAAATATCACACTGAAGACAGCACAGTTATACAGTGGCGGTATGGCTAAACATGCGACCGCTAAACTAATAAATTTTAGCATATATAAAATACTCCCCTAGTCAAAGGCTCAATATTTGAAAATGCTTGAAGATGACAATGACCTAGCAGTACCAACTAAATGTAGAATAATAATGAATGTACAGTGTGATGAATAATCCTGAGTTGCAGGAATGAAGCAGATTCCAATAGAAGAAACATTTAGTGCCACAGTAAAAGGTAAAGCAAAGCTCAAGGGAAGAAACCAGAGCCTTCTAAGGTAAATAAAACATGGTACAGGCGCAAGCAGCTGTGTATCTGTCAAACACAACTTCAAAGGCAAAGAAAAGAAGCTACTTACTGAAGCAATCAGATTTTCACAGTATCCCTTTGGCACAGTTTGCCTGGCACAGCACAGGTAAAGAGGAAAAATCTACTATTTAAATGCAGTACAATACAAATGGGAAGGCTGGGAAGAGACGCTTATACTAGCAGAATAGTGAAGAGTCTTCCCAGAAGAGTCCTTTCATTTTCACAAGTGAAGAGAAAGAACAAGTCTCCAGGTGAAAATGCTAGAGAGCATTTAGCCCAAGAACCAGAGGTAAATCATGCATCAGCAAGCCTGTAAGGTGGGAGGGTTTCTTTATTTTTGAAAAAATGGAGGAAAATTTGTGTGCCTTAATAGAGAACAAGAAAAATAACTTTGAAAAACAAAGAATACCACTCATTAAATGTGTGTGTTAGCCATGAACAAGACAAAAGCAACAAAATAGTACCAATGTCTCTACACCATAATTCAAGCACTGATTAGAAGCACTAATTAGCAGCATTTTAAAGATTGAATTTTATTCAAGAAAGTCGCTAATACCTTTAAATATCTTCATATATTCAGAATTGAGAAGGAGAGAGAATTTGAGTTGTTTACATGAGGGACAAAGAACACACAGAATACAGGTTCAGAAATGGATGATTTTCAGTGGTATGCAGAATCTTTTTCCCCCCAAAATACTATTTGTAAGTAATTTCTGGATCAGTTTTGGTTACTCATGAGAACAAAGAACTGTTATGTAATAAATACATGTTCTAAAAACAGTACATGATATATTTACACATAATTTTATGAGAAAAATTAAATAAGTTTCAGTAAGGAGCTGCAAACATATTTACAAAGAAAGATTTACCAACACACAGTCAGATGATATGCTCCAGTACGCATCCTTTAAAGCAATCAGAACACAATACATCATGAACACATCACCACACAGCCCTAGACTTTCATGAGCTTAGACAGTAAAACCCATGCAAGAATATCCAAATAAAAAATTGGGCTTCTTGTATCAGGTTGTCCTTCAGCAACCAGCTAGACCTTAAGTAACTAAGAAGCATAAAAATAGGCACTAAATTATTTTTAATTCTTTCATTAGAATATGAGAATAAATGGAAATATCTGTTAGACACAAAAGTACTCATAATCTGTACTGATGAACAGATGCCAAAAGAGCTTTAATATCTCTCCTTATGAAGTATTTACCCTCAGTGAATTATTAGTTACACTATAAAACATTAAAAAACACTTTGAAACAAAAACAAAACATAGTAACAACTTATTCTGTCCTTGTACTAGTCATTAAAGCTTCTCTTAACATAAAACTGAAACTCTTTACATAGGAAACATTTTAGTTATCTACCTGCATGACTATAATGGATGTGACACAAAAGAAAATAATTACTTAATTTAGGGTAGAGGGTAATACCTAATCTCCAAAGACTCATAATTATGGCTAAACATAAACAACAGAATCAATAAGAAAAGCACAAATCCCTTCCTTCCCTTACTTCACTCCCAGGCATCATTTTCTATTTTCTCTCAAGCTATAAAGATCACAAACTGCCACTACACTGAAGATCACACAGGTATTAAAACTAGTGGAATTATCAGCTAGTTTGCTTCTATCAGCAACACTACAGTTTTAATGCAAAACCTTCAAATAGATCTTTTCAAAGGTTACTTCCAAGGAAAACAGAAGATTTTCCAAATAATGTTTAGCAATGGAAAATAAACAATAAAGTTATTTAGTAAAATTATGATACAGTACTCAACATTCCAATTGGCAACAGCAGAGTTATTTTGAGTCCTAATGGGAAGCTCCTGCAGAGATACTTACGTGTATTTTCAAATGCAAAAGTAGGCATCACCAATGTTCAGATATAAGAAAACTTTAAGAGTTCCCATTTTATCAATGATTATTCAACTAAGAATAGCATGTAATAGAATATCTTGGAACATACTTAAATACCTAACATAGCTGTTTTGAGGGTGTCAGTTGGATTTTCCCATTCTGAGCTAATTAATTTTTGTCAGCATTTTATCAACAGCATCCACAGCTAATAGAAATCCTATTCAGATCAACATGGGAGCATAAGCGCTTTTACATTCCTCAAACATGCCTGTTTTAAGGCAATATGTCACAAGAGAAGTCTTGTAGGGATAGAAGTCCCAAACACAAAGTGCTGATTCAACAGAAGCTCTTCCTAACACACCGACCTCAATGCAGGCATGTCAGTCTACTGTTCCAACTTAGCTTCTTTCTTCACACCCTCTCCTGGTTCTAGCATCATGCACAGTAAAATAACACCACTACTGCTGCTCCAAGCATTGTCATGCTGATGAACTAGGAAGCCTGGACTGGGCTGGACAGCTGGTGGACACACTCAGACTAATGACCAGCCATTCCAGGTGGACACTACAGGAAAATGACACATCTCCCACATCTGTCCCCATCACAGAGCTTCCATCACCAAACATACATGCTGACGCTCAAGAAGAGGAAAATAGAATCAAATCTGAAGCTAGGCTCACTCTCACATTTCATATGCCAAACATGATGGCTTACTGACTTCAAAGAGGGCAGCAAACACTGACTACTCAGGACCATGCATGTAAGGATGCCCACTGCAGAGTTCTGGTGCAGAATTCTTTCTGAAGGTAGAAAGAACAACCAATGTTTGGGAGAGGTAAACAAACACGCTGCAGCTTTAAGCAAACTTCAAAGCATCAAGATGCCACAAAAGATATACACGTACATGACCTTCTTGTATATACTACAAACACATTTTCCAAAATTTCCATGGCCAGATATTAAGAAAAATTACTTTTTACCATTTTCCAATATTTTGTATTCTTGTTCATTCATTCCAGAAATTAGGTGCAATTATTTTCCCCTTCCTTTCCCGTTCCTTCCCATATGAATATAAATTTAAAAAAGAAAAAAAAAGAATCAAAAATACTAAAATCTGTTTTCATTTGTTATTCAAGGGCTTATACTTAGCAAATTAAAAAGTTAACAATTTTAAAAAAATAGAAAAGCTTAATAAAACAGCTTCATTTGACAAAATGCTTTGTCATCACTTAACATCTATCCTAGCTAAATTCCCTGATTTCTGTAACTAAAACTCACGACTTCAGAAAATTTTTCACACAGATGATATAAAGTTACTAAAAAAAGTCACTGACATTTATCATAACCAAAAATACAACGTTGTGTACTTCAGGCAGTATAATAGCTCATTGGTAAGAAAGTCCCCTTTGGTGATGAAGAGTTATTATGCTAACAAGCACACTACAGTCAAGAAAAATGAAAAGCCAAAAAGCTAAATTGAAGCTGGAAGCCAGAACATATGTATATGCATAAAAAAACAGAATGGCACTGATAAAACTGTAAAGAACAAACTGAAAGATAAACTCCTAAGCTTTACAGGAGTAAGGCTTCAATAAATATCTGGAACAGTTTAAAAGGTATTAAGGAGCTTTCACTGCACTACAGGAATGAACATACCATATTTCTTCAGCCTATCTGCTTTCATCCCACGGGGAGCTTCTTTACACACACCATACCCAGAAAGGGCAATAGCAAATCCGTTCACATGTTAATTTGTTCTTGACCAGTTGATTTAAAAACAAGCAAACAAAAAAAACCCACAAAACTTATGGATTATAACGTCATCTTGAAAACAAACAAAAAAAAATCCTCACAGTATCAAATGCACAAAAAAATCGAAAAAACTATCCCATACCAAAAATGATAATCCTATTTCAAAAATATTAAAAGAAATGCTATACGTTTCTAAATAAAATATTTAACCACAATATAATTTATCAAAAAACAAAAAAAAAAAAAAACAAAAAAACACACATAACTATTTATTGAGTCCGTCAGTCCCCAATATTACAACTGCTTTTTTAAACTAACACGTCCCAGAAGAGACTTAAACTTTTTTTTAACATTCAAAAGGGGTTATCTTACTAAAGATAAAACTTCAAGTAACATGGAAAGTGACTGCAAAGCACTCAGCTAAAATAAATGTAAAAGTAATCTTCACTTTCCTAGGTTTGTTTGAAGACTAAATTATACATAGAACAGCATTCACAAAGCCTATGTCAATTACTCCTCCAAAATTTCCTAAAATTATACCTCCAACTGAAGATGTTCTTTGTTTGCTAGCTGTATGTATGTTTTGAAAGACTTCTTAAAAGCAGACCAAAAGCCTTTTCTAAGCATAATAGCTAGGATGTCCAGAATATTACAGCTCAGGTGGAACATTTATTTGTTGTCCAGTTTCTAATATATACTGAAAAAGTAACTAACTTGTAGATTAATCCTGAGCTTAATCTATTAGTCATAATTAGTAAGAAACATCAAAAGTCAGTAGTTCTTGCTACACTTCAAATTAAGAGATGTACTTTTAAAATATTTTTTTACATAATGAAATATTTAAATAAACATACATTATAACAGCACACAAGGACAATAATTCAAAATATATATTTTCATATAAAACACCCCAGCAACTAAAAGTTCATTTCATTAGTATTTATTTCAGTTAAACTCTTCTTGCTTACAACTTCCAGTTTCTTTTTGAACCATTTCTTTTTTAGCAGAATCTCACATCTCTTGAACTTAACAAAGGATGTGAACCCGGAAAGTCAGGATAAAGTTATCATGAGATTTTCTAAATAAAAACAAAAAGAGATATGAAAAAATAGTCTAGAAAAAATAACAAAACTCATCAATTCTGGGGAATTCTACTATCAGGTAACCTTGCAGCCTTCTCTTCTCCAGTCTGAACAAGCCCAGGTCACTCAGCCTGTCTTTGTAAGGCAGGTGCTTCAGCCCTCTGATCATCTTTCTGGCCCTCTTCAACAGTTCTGTCTTTTTTGTATTGGGATACAGTATTCCAGATGGGGCCTCACAAGTGCAGAGTAAAGGGGAACAATAACTTCCCTCTCCCTGCTGACCAACCCCCTTCTGATGGAGCCCAGGATACCACTTGCTTTCCAAGCTGCAAGAGCACACTGCTGGCTCATGTTAAGTTTTTCATCCATCAGAACTCCCTGGTCCTTCTCTGCAGGGCTGCTCTCAAGGACTGCTCCTTCCATCTGTATATATGCCTGGGATTCCTCCAGTCCAAGTGCAAAAACTTGCACTTAGTGATGTTGAACCTCATTAGATTCACCCAGACCCACCTTTCAAGTCTGCTGAGATCCTTCTGAATAGCATTCCTTCTTTCCACTGTGTCAACTGCACCCACCCAGCATGGTGCCAGCAAACTTGCAAAGGGTGCACTCGATTCCATCATCAATGTCATTGATAAAGATGTTAAAAAGCACCAGTCCCAAGACAGGCCTCTGGGGGACGCCATTTGTTACCAGCCTCCACCTGAACACAGAGCCATTGATAACCACCCTCTGTATGTGGCCTTTTAACCAGTTCCTCATCCATTGAGTGTCCACCCATCAAATTCACATCCCTCCAATTTGGAGATAAGAGGGTGGTGGGGAAACCTGACAGAACTTATAAGTGTGGAAAGGAAGTTTACACTTCAGAATACAGGAAATGAAAAGATTTTGAAAATGAAAATTCTAGGAATATCTTTGACCCCTCATCACAAACCTTTTTAACTGCCAGCCAAACTCACCATGTAGAATGATGTGGGGCAAGAAGAACTCAAAGGAGGGAACCATGCATCCCCAAATTGCCCAGGAAGAAGAACAAATGGTTGACTGTAGATATCTCACAAAGTCTGCACAGTGCTACAGGAGCATGTGGTTCAAATGAGGACCATATGGAATAAGAGAAGAATGACCCAATTTCAACACTACAGTTACTGAAATAGTATTTCTTTAATGACTTCTTTTAAATCTGGTAACATGTACACAAAGAAACACTTTATCAGTGTCACAGATGATGGAATCCAGAACACCCTCAGCAAGTTTGCAGATGACAGAAAGCTGAGACGTGCAGCCAATACAGTGAGGGCTTGGATAGGCTGGAGAAGTGAACCCATGAGAATCTACCAAGGTTCAATAATGCGAAGAGCAAGTTGCTGCACTTCGGCCACGGCAATCCCAGGTATTTATAGAAACTGGGAGAACTCCTTGAGAGCAGCCCTGTGGACAAGGACTTGGGGTCCTGGTGTACAAGAAGCTGCACATGAGCCAGCAATGTGTGCTTGCAGACTGGAAGGCCAACTGTGTTCTGGACTGCATTGAAAGAGGAGTGGCCAGCAGGGAGAGGGAGGTGATCGTCCCCCTCCACTCTGCTCTTGTGAGGCCCCATCTGGACTACTGCATCCAGGCCAGGGGCCCCCGGAACACAAAGACAAAGAGCTCTTGGAATGGGTCCAGAGGAGGGCCACTAAGATGATCTGGAGACCTCTCCTGTGAAGTAAGGTTGAGAGAACTGGGCTTGTTCAGCTTGGAGAAAAGAAGGCTCCAGGGAGACCTCATTGTGGTCTTCCATTTGAAGAGAACGTACAAACAGGAGGGGGAACAGCTGTTTACAAGGGTGGATAGTGATAGGACAATAGGGAATGGTTTAAACTGAGACAAGGGAGTTTAGGTTAGATATTAGGAAGAAGTTTTTCACTCAGAAGGTGATGACACACTGGAACAGGTTGCCCAAGGAGGCTGTGGATGCCGCATCCCTGGAGGCAGTCAAGGCCAGGCTGGATGTGGCTCTGGGCAGCCTAGTCTGGTGGTTGGCCACATACATACGACTCCTGTACATAGCAGGGGGGATGAAACTAGATGATCATTGTGGTCTTTTTCAACGCAGGACATTCTATATGATTCTATGAAACACTGTACTAAAATGGTATGGAATTACAAATCACTTTTCTAATCCAGTGAGAACCATATCAAGTGATCAATTTTGATAGCTGTAATTAATGTTGCTGTAGCAAGGTAATTTTAAATAAGATATAGTTATAGAAAGCACATTCTTAGGCTTCTATGGTCATCCTATTCCTTTCCTCAAACCCTCAGACACTGCTACAACCTTAATTATTCACACTTTTGCACATTTTTTTCTCTAGGATCACTGACAGCTTATTCTATGCCTTTATAATATAATGATTGCATTTAAGTAAACATCTAATGTAGCTGCTCAGCCCAAGTGCAGTTGCTTAGGTATCTCTGCTTCAGAACTAAGTATGCCAGTATCCTAACAGCAAAACACCATCCTATCTTCACCAAAGACAAATACATCCCTAATGCTTGTATGGTGGCCAACTGAAAGCTCCACTTTTATCCACCATCTTCAAAACAGAAAGAGACAAAGTCAGAGAGTCATGGAAAAATAAGCTGGAAGGGATTCACAAGGATCACCAAGTCCAATCCCTGGCTCCAAAAAGGACCACCAAAATGCAAACAGCAAAGTCCCTCACCAAAAACTATCAGACCTAAGAAAGGAAAATCAACATTTAAAGAAAGTATTTTCAGCAGAAGCAGAAGATGATTTGTAGGCATTCCTACACCTCAAGAGACAATCACAGTGCCAGGGAAAGCAATTTGAGATATCTTTGCAGGATACTTACACCAAGTACTGGGAATAGAAAACAAATATAATACTGAAGAGTTCTTCTATTTAAAATAAAATTTTAAAAAAGTTCATGAGTTGAAACTATTAAACAATGGGAAAACATACGCAGTCATTAATGTGGAATACTTGTATGTACAGTCAAATTACATTTTTTTCAATATCAAAGCCTGCATCACCAAAACATTTAGTGTGTACACGGTATTTTCTATGAATGTAGTTTTAATGCCTATTTTCTCCTGTAGAAAGTAGAATGAAGTCTACAGAAAGACAACCCTTACAAACTTAGCATTAGAATAAAAGTCTCAACATCTTATAGTCTTATGTTGCGTTTCTCACCTTTCCATTTCTGGAAAAAAAGAGATCTCCTGGGTCACTGATAGTATCTATATTCTGACAGTGTTCAATTTCTGTTAGAATTGTTATAGTCACCTTATTTATTTCGTCCTTTTCTGATCTGTTATGTACTTAGATTACAAACTGCAAAGCTATCTTTTAACACCATAAACATCAGTTAAAAAAAAAAAAAAGAAAAGAGGAAGGGATAAGAATAAAGCAATCAACCTTCTCGAGTTTTGTTTTTTTTTTTAATTTACAGAGTAGCCCTTTACAGAATAGATCCCCATAAAAAGCAAAGCATGGAACATGATGTCTGTTTTTCAACTGTATCTCTATTCTCCAAAGAATAAAACAAAGTGTGAGTCACTAACACCAAGCTACCCTCTTCGTCCACTGCAAAGCATTTCTAGGTTTCAAAATTAGTGGAGAAGAGTTGGTCACTTGAAATATGGACTCTGAGAACACAAAAGATCCTATTTAATTTCTATTCTTATTGATCTGGGAAAGCAGAAAATGCTAACAGCTGAAAAGGAAAAATCCCTGAGACTTTTTAGAGAGGCACTTTCAGCAAATGTGCCCGTTTTATTACGCCTTAATCACAATAGCATTGCCAAAACTGGAGAATAAGTTAAGACATAATTGAAAAACACATCTGAACAAAGATGGATTTCCTGCAAAAAGCAAGAAGGAAACGATCTGAGCACAACACAGTGCTCCACCAGTTTCTCCTGCCCATGCTGGGGCACTGCATTGCTGCCATAGCTCAGCTGTTGTTCCTGACCTGTAAGATTCTACCAGCCTAATGTTATTCTCCCAGACACTCCTGAGCACCACCGCCCCTTTGTCTCTCCGTCAGACAGGGGCATGGATTTGGATGGTTCACCCTCACTCCAGTTCACCACAGCATGGCAGGGCCAAGCAGAATGGCTGTATTGGGAACCTACTGCTCTCCAGCAACAGCCACATTTAATGCTGACTGTGGACATCTGATAAACAGCCTGTCCCCAGGACAGGCTTGTTTCTCCTCTGCTCCACACAGGTGCCCCAAAAACTCTGTTATTAGACTAGCTTTCTCAGCAACCCATAACTAACTTGTGATTTAAAGAGGAAGAGTACTGTCAGCAGAGAGAGACAGATCACCTCAGCCATAGCTTACCTGGCATGTGGGAGATAGGTTCTCAGCCCTGGCTTCCTACTGGGCACAAGAAGGATTAAAGTCCAGAAAATTACTCTCTAACCAACAGTTACTGCAGTTCATATACCTCTTCTTTTCCTGTTCTTTTTGATGGAAAAAAATACTCTTAAAATAACGCTGCAGTCCTTTCCTTGCCAGCCAGTATAAGTGTAAGCCAATATAGGCATACAAGCAAGCACAACATTCTGGCTGTACCTCTACACAGAAACAAAGCCAGAACAGCGGTCAGATTCACCTACACCACCAGAGGCACCTGGCAAAGGTCAAGCACACCGCATTTTCTCATGAGTTCTCCAATTTCTTTCATCTTCAACAACAAAAAAAGACTTCCATTTCCTGCTCCTAAAGAATAAATCCAGCAACAAATTATGTCATATAGATTCAACTTTATTCTAGAGGTTTTCTATTCCTACAAACCTGAATGGAACTGTTCCCAGTTCACATTAGTTTTCAGCTACACATTCAAACCTCAAAATCTCCCTAAAAGCAGTGATGTTCACAAAAACCTTGCAGCTAAGCAGGACTCCGTTCAGTACTTCAGTACAAGAAGATTTCAAGACAAATGTGGAACACACTTTGCAGTCCATTCTAGACACAAGTCTCCAAAACAGAAAAAAAGCAAATTCATATTTTGCTCTATCCCACTTACACTCAGTTTCTGGAACAAAAAAATTGTTGACACTCAATAATAAAATAAATTATAACGAAGTTATAAATTTGTTTTTAACGAAGTTATAATTTATCACTTTTCTTCCCAAGATGACAAAATAGAAAAAAAAGAAAACAAACAAACAAACAAAAAACCTTCCAAGATACTACTGTCAGGCCAGAATTAGAATTCTAATATCTGATGTAGATAAGCAGGCACTGAATGCCTGTAAGGATTTGAAAATGAACTTTCATAAGCAAAGTCCAAATATACCAGAATATAGAATTAAGCTACCAAAGCTTAAAAGTCTGACAAAGAACTACTAGTATAACATTGATCCCCATCTGCACAATAAACACCTTCCCTGCTCTAGCAGTGCAGCTGGTGCATTTTATCACATTTTAATTCAAACCACTTGTTGAAGTAGTCTTTAAAAACACATTTCTATAGTGGAATAAGAGATAAGATTTCCACCTCCTAAATCCATATTAGCAATTTAAGATCTACTGTTATTTCACTATTCATACAGTGCAGCCTACCAAACCCAGTTTTAAACAGACACCTTTTTCCAGGCCTTTCAGAAAAAAAAAAAAAACAACACACTAATGCAGGAAAACAATTATTTTTCCTTACTTTTTGTCTTTAATAGCACATAACCTCTTTCAGTGGCCCATTTAAATGATTTTTCTGCTTAACTAAGTAATGTCACAAGGACTAGTAAAGATTAATATTAAGAACCAGTCAAAATAACTAAAATTTTATTCATTGTATTAGCTATCACTCTTTACCCTTCCTGTCAGCTGCACACTGTCTATTTTAATCTGCAAAGATGATGTTGCCATTAACCACAATGTTTTTAGTGAAATAGCCTTGATTACTAGTCATGGCACCACAAACAAACTTTTTTGGAGCTGCAACACATCTTTATTACTTCAGAAAATGCTACTGAATGAAGTCATTTTTTCCCAAAAGGACCTAAGCATACTAAGATTTGTTGTGCTGTGTGTGTCTGCGATAAATTTAAACACTGAGTAAAATAAGTTCACTAAGTAAAATACTGTTGAAAGTATATCAGGGACACAGGCAAAGTAACAAATTTCCCATCTGTACAAGGAAAAAAGAAATCCCAATTTCTGCATTTGCCCATCACGATTTCTATTCAAATGCATCCAAATAATTAAGAAAATAAGGCAATAAGAAAATATGGCAATTCCTCTTCAAATGCCACAACATATTTTATGAATCTGTGCCATAGAAGAAAATGATATGCCAGATAGAAATGATTTCTAAAAGGGTCCAACTTCAACATTATACATCAAATAGAGCAGCAGCCTGCCAAGGGTTATTTATAGAAAACCTCCAGGTGATGCTTTAGCAATTTATCACATAGCGATACTTACAACATGGCTGCTCACAGATATAAGCTACAGTAACCACCACTGAACAAAAACTGAAAAATACAAGTAGAAATAATAGGTGATTGCAGACACGTGCTATGAATGTTTTCATACCACTTTTCCTTGCAGTCTGCAGTTTACATTGTAATGCATTTATAAAAACCTAATTATGGTGGAAGGAGATGGCAGATACTCTGCAAGACACAGAACCCTGTAAATAAACAACCCTGCGGGACAAATCCTTTTACTTACCTCATAGGACCAAACACACTGCGTACCTCCAAATCTTCGGACGCACCTGCCCACCTCCACGTCCTCGTGAGTGGTGTACATCTCACGAAGGCATTCACCTATGTGAGGCACCATCCTCCTCAGAACTTCCCGGCTGAAGATCATTCCTGGCCCTCCCATGCAGAAATTCTCTCCAGGCTCAAGTCCCAGCTTCCCAAGTTCTTCAGTGTTACCCAGACCAGTCTGTCCCAAATACAGAGGCTTACTGCTGTTCAGTGAGCGAAGAAACTCCTCCAATTTTTCACCTGAAAAAATAATAGACCACTGTTATCTGTCTACCTAGTCAGCCATCTGTTTTCCTGCATCTCAAGCTTCTTCTCTGAAATCTAACCTAATAAGGCACCTTAGACTATCACAGGAAATGACCTCCAGTGTAGTATCTTTGGGCAACTTCATATTTCTCAGACTCTTTTTTAAGATGAATATCCTCAATTTCAACGGCACTTTCACATAGCATGAAGAGAGAACATGATCAAAGCCTTACCCTATTTTCAGTCCACACTGATGGAAATCGTTCCCTCACTAGTTTAAAAGTCTCTAATGCAAGACAATTTGTCAATATAGTTCCAAGTTGAGAAGGAAGAGATACTGAGGAACAATGTCAGGTATTACTTCTAATGAGACTGATTTTGGAAAAGATGAGCTCAAGCTTAAAAAAAGCTTAAAAAAAAGAAATCTTTGATACAGAATAATTTTCTGTTCTTTCCCTTGGAACGTGGCGAAAATCCAGCATTTTCCCTTAAATCGCTTACTGTTTTTTTCAAGAAATTTAATTCAGCATTTATCTGAAATCTAGAGTTGGTGCACAGGTTTAACTTGGACCCAATTAAAGGCAGTTCACTACAACTCAGAACTAAGCCCAAAGACAACAGTGCCAGCTTTTACTTCTGCAACCAAATCCATGTAGGTGTGGTGTGTAAACAGTTCAGAGATGAATGACATCTGACAAGTAAGGAACCTATTAAATGACTCAGACAAACCAAACAACAAATAGTGCGGTTACCTCAAGTTAACTTTCTACAGTTCGTACCACGCTCATAACCCAGACTTATGCCTCTGCTTTGCCACATCCCCCTAGGAATAACAAATAACAGCAGTTTTTCTCTTCTTATCAGAAAGCAACTTTTTTCCTTAGGCAGTGACAAGCACACACCAAAGGGGAGAAGGCTGCAGAACGTCCTTAACTAACGGTGTTAAAACACCCACGCGGCACCGCGGCCGATACTTTCTGGACACGCTGCGAAGCGCAGCAGCAGCTTTAAGGGTCTGCTCTTCGGGGTCTGCTCGGCTTGCGGTTCAATTCAGCCACGTGAGAATTCTCACTGTAACTGAAGACGACGCCGCCGAGGAGCGCCAAACCGCGGCCCCCGCGGTGGGCACTGCCGGGTGGGACGAGGCGGCCTCCCTCCGCGAAGCCGACGAGGCGTCCGGCGCTCCCCCGCCTCCCTCCAGCTGTCGGCCCACCCGCGGTCACCTTTAATATAGACGTCGTCGTCCGCCCGCATGAACCACTCGTACTTGTCCAGGTAGTGGTCGTGCATGTACTTGATCATCATGAAAGACTTCTTCTGCGGCGGGTAGGAGTCGTCTACGCCGGGCAGGGCGACGACGGGCAGCGGGGGCAGCCCTGGGGGCGCGGCCGAGCCCTGGCTGGAGAAGAACTCCACGCGGCCCGGCACCGAAGGCGCCCACGTCCGCTGCGCCGCCACCGCCCGGCTGCCCAGGTACTTCTGGGCCGTCATGACCCCCACGTAGAGGAAGTTGCGAGGCTTGGCGCAGCCCGCCGCGCCTCCCCAGTCGCCGCTCCCGTTGCGGC
>JAPSGF010000125.1:589671-611096 GCA_035772895.1 Perdix hodgsoniae
ATTATATTATATTATATTATATTATATTATATTATATTATATTATATTAATATTTAATTATAATTTATTATAAATAAGTTTAATAATAAAAATTAAGAAAGTTTAATATTTTAAATATTATATATAATATTATTTCTGAATAATATATGTGAATTGAAAAAGCGGTCTAAGAGGTTGCTTCAATTTATAGGGTAAGAGTCACTGAGATCTATTCAGACTCTCCCAAGTTACTGAAGAGTAATGAAACTGTCAATGGTTTACAGGCCTGTTCAGCCCAGTTCCATGACTAATGGGATGGGGGAACCAACGGAACCATGGCCTCAAAGAGAGGGAAAGGGGAAAATGGGGAAAAGGTAGGGAGATGGGCCTAAAAACTTCTATACTAATAATTAATGTTCCAGGGATTTTCAGTCGTGTTTGAAGAAACTTTAATAATCTGGCTGGTGCACATTTCAATTCTAATAAAATAATTAAAATCAAATTAGATAAATTGCAGAATCCAACCCTCTGATTAATCAGCAGTTTCACAAGATGATGCAAAATTTTGTGGTCTCCTCTAAAAAAAACCTGCTTCTGGTCATATTATTCTTTATCCTAACTTTATGGTGACAGCAGCCCACAGAGCTTTAGGTGATGACTGCAATGACAGGGAACAAAAAAGAACGTGGTGTTATCTGAGAAAAGTTTTCATTCTGATTTAGTGATTTAACAATAGCCAGAGGGAAGTTCTTCACAGAAAGAGAAGTGAGGTGCTGGAACCTGATTGGAGGCTGCCTGAAGAGGCTATGGATGTTTCATCCCTGGAAGTGTTTAAGACCAGGTTGGATGAGGCCCTGGGCAGACTGGTCTATTATCAAATCTGGAGGTTGGTGGCCCTGCCTGTAGCAGAGAGGCTGGAACTTGATGATCCCTGGGGTCCTTTCCAACCCAAGCTGTTCAATGATTCAATGATTCAATGATTTGTGAAAAATAAAACAGTAGCAATGATCTGAAGAGGAAAGTGAATTTACTAAATATGCTATCAGAATGCACAATAATACAATATAATACCATATAATTGGAATTAAAGCTAATAAATCAAATACAATGAGAGAGTGTCCAAAATTGAAGACCTTACTCTAATGCTGGAGGTGAGACAGGTAGGGAGTGCACAGCTGCAGTGATGAGCTATCAAAGAAGAAAAGGGACATCCTGGTGACTTGCGAACAGTTTTATCTTTCCCATTAAATTGAAAATGGAAACAGAACAGTGAAAGTCTTCAGGAGTATGTAGTTCTCCTCTTCTGAGAACCAGCTACCTGGAAAGATCAACAATCCACATAACTGGAGCATGAACTCTTTAACTTCAGTGCACTACATGATGCTATGATGTGGAATATCGATAACAAAAATCATAAAACCATAACAACAACTAATGCTATTTCAAGACAAAGCTACAACAGAAAAAGCTAACACCAACAAAAACCCACAAACCACTGCCTGATTTTAAAAAAGTGAGAGATGTATCTTCTTGATAGAGGAAATGAGGAACTCATGACTGAAATATTCCTTTGTGACTAATCAGACTAGTCTGGAAATTTTGCACTGAGGACAAAGAGTCTTTGAAGACAAAACAAAATTGTCTTGATTGCTTGTAGTAAATCATGCACTTTTGTTTTTTATCATTAGGAAGCACTGAATGGCTCCCTTTTAGGTATACGAGATAACAGAAAATGTAACAGATGTCTATAATGGACTGTAATATGCCAGCTCGCGTAATTGCTTGCATCAGAGCTAGGACAGGCATTTGCAAAAGACAAACTTCAATATTCTTGCAAAAAACACTAATTAAAATTCGTATACAAAAACAAAACATGAAATTTCCCTTGGGAATTTGATATTATTATGGAGAAACATACATTTATATATATATATAGTGTATATATATATATATATATATATATATATATATATATATATGCACTATACATATATACACTATATATATATATTATAAGCATGTATTTATTAATTGATAAACTTGGGTAATCATCTACAGTAATGATATATTTCCTAAGAAAGAGTTTTATTGTTCTTATTTTTATCATTATGTTCTGTTATGTTCAGTGTTTGTGCTTAACTTGGTATTGTTACATGATACGATCATTACTGCAGTGTCTGACTCTTAGGGACATCTGCCTTTCAGCATATTTGCTTTTGAAAAGTCCAGACTGTTAGCCCTTACAGCCATTCTACTGAGTATGATTAAATACTTTTATGTTGGCTTTACTTGGCACTGGACCCAGCCAAACCTTGCATAAATACAACACCTTTTAAGACAGATCAGCCTCTTCTGTGTGATCAGACATAATATGTACCTATCAACTTACTACTGTTTCCTTGCAGAGCAGTGACAGTTAACAGAGCAAAAGTTCAGCTGCAGTGTAGTGCTCCTTTCCTATTGCCCACAGGGCCATTTCTGAAGCTCTGTTTACTCATCCATGTTCCAAACTGAAATCTGTGAAGTTAAATGGGCATTAGTGTGAGAAAAGCATTTATAATTTTCAGAGGTATATGAGGTTCTGAAAATCAGCAGAAACTTGAACTTTAGATTAAAGATATGTTTGCAGCATCAGCTATTGCAAAACCTATCTTTTACTTCTGACTACACTTGATTTGCAATTTAGTGAAATATAAACATGCAACTGCATCCTACTATAATTTATTTTTATACTAAAGCCAAAAGTGAAATCACATAAGCTATGGCTTGGTTCTGAAATCCATACTTATCAAAGTCCTTTCAAATTTAACTTATATTGTGTTTATTTATGAAGGACAGATAGGACACTGAAATTTACTTTGGCAATTTATATGCAAATTTTATTAAGCCTACAGTATTTTGCTCCTCTTTCAATATGTTTATTTCTTTATTTTACAAAAGCAGTTTTGCCTTGCTCCATCTTGAAGTACAAACAAGATATTAAATTAGACTCTTATTTCTTATGAACAGGAGACATCCATACGCAATTTCCACCCATATATAGGATTCCTGAAATGATCCAGTATAGTAAACAGCAGTATTTACTGCTTTCCTTTACAGCTGCTATAAAAATAGATCTATATGGAAGGCGTAATCTCACATATAAGTTTTTCTGAGAGGTTACGTGTCATTTCTCCCCAGATGGGCTGAATTACTCAGATAGGATAGAAAACGTGTCTTTCTAGGCATTGTACTGTCATGCCATTGAGATGGTGTTGACTTCCAGCCTGCAATGTTGGTATGTTTTGTAACACACCACATTATAACCTTTGATCCTAACACCAGATCAAGTATGTGACTGGAGGGCAGAGTAATACCTTCCAGTCCACAGTAAAACTAACCTCCTCAAGGGCACAGAATGAAAAGGTACAGAATCACAGAATCATTATAAAATGGCTTGGGTTGAAAGAGAACTTAAGGACTACTTTCTTCCAAAACCCTTCTCAAGATCAGACTGCCCAAAGCCTTATCTGACCTGACTCGAACACTTCTAGGCACGGGTTGCCCACAGCTTCTCTGGGAGGCCTGTTCCTGTGACTCAAAATCCTCTGATTCACAATGTCTGATCTGAATTTGCCCTCTTTTATCTTAAAGCTGTTGTCCTGTTAAAGAATCTCTCTCCGGCTTTCTTCAGGGCTCCCTTTAAGTACCAGAAGGCTCCTCTCTCAGCCTCTTTTCAGTGGAGAGGTACTCCAACCCTCATGGTCAACTCATAAGCTAACAAAGTACTCTCATCTGGAAAGCATGGAAGTGCTCTTTAAAGCTATGGTATATGTGTACTGACAGAGACTGTGAAAGACTTTTTGTACTGTTTCCAAAATGCTGTAAGTTTGAAGATTTCCTGATTTTGAGTTTGTTCTGCAGTCATCATCCTGAGAAGTGTGTTTTAGCCTTGACTGGATGGACAGGGGCAATGTTCTTGAAAGAATCCCGAGCAGAAAAATCCAGTGAATGTTTCAGGAGAATTGAGGATTTGCTTATCTCAGTGGAACAGTTAACAAAATGAGCCTACTTCTTGTGGCTTCTTGCATATTTGCAGTACTAGGGAATGCAGAGTTTTTTCCTGTATTAACACTTTTGTTACACTTTATTGCCTACTATTCTAGTAGCAAATGTAAGAATTAAGTGGAGTATTTTCTTCTGTTTGAAAGAAGGACAGCAATGCACTGCATCTCTTCATGCACCTAGGGACTGTCCTGTACATCAGTCTGGAAAAAAAAAAAAAAAAAAAAAAAAAAAAAGTAGCTACAGTGACAAGCAGCACCAGAGAAAATCTTTCTTTTAAAGACCTTAGCAGAAAAATCTCAATTTTAAATCTCAATGTACTCTGCAAACTGACTATAAGTAGAAAGATTAACACTGAAAGCAAAGACATTTCTTGCTTAGCATAACTTGCCTACAATATTTGCAATAAGAAATCAGTTCACGTAGTGCTTTCTTTTAAACTTTAATATGTGCTTATATGCCAAAAAGCTCAAAAGATATTTTGTTGAAATCGTTTTTATTAACTGCTTTTGTACCAAAGGTAACAGCACCATCTGATCAAGCTGGCCAGATTAGTTTCTCATAGCTATACTCTCTGTACACAAGTATCTTACTGTGTAACTGTGAGACACCCTACAACAATTCCTTTTGTCTTAAAGATTACTGTAGAGTGCAAGGACAACTCTAGCATCTCTACCTACACGGGAGTGTCAGGAACAAGGAAGATAAGGGGACTGTCTTGACACTTATCACCTTCCACTGGGATGCAGTGGCTCGGCCTTGTTGGAAGCTCCAGCTTCTCTCATGTGGATAAACCTACACTGGACCGCTGCACCTCTGACAGACATGCCTTTACTATGGGCAACCCAAGAAGAGCCAGACAGTATATATATATACAGCCTCTACAAAAACTGGTTATGGGCTATCTACTTTGTTGTGTTTTCCTTTTCCTTGTGATTGGCTGAGAAATCATCTGCACCTCCCACCCCCACTGCCAACAAGACTCAGGAAATACTGCAGTAGGAACTATCTCTGCCCTCCTATTACAAATCCTTGCTTCTATTTTCTGTCTTTTCACTATCACTTTCTTTGTCCCACCTCCCATCTCCAGACCTAGTTAACCAAAACTTGTGTAATAAACTGGTTGGGTAAATATTTTACTCCTGAGTCTTAATCTCATGTCAGATATACATATATCATGAACCATCATGCCATCGATAGCTGGAGGGAGGCAATAATCTGAAAGCTGGAGCAATGTTTCTAATGAAGTAGCATGGCATGTACTCCATTGTATTTCTGTGAAAAGAGAGAGTACTACCTGAGATGCAGATGCCAAAAACTCTGTTTGAGCCATAAAAACAAACAAAACAAAACAAAAAAAACACCACCAACAAAAAAACTGACAGAGGAAAAGTAAAGTAACATTTAAACAGCAATATCAACAATAAAGACAACTTAAAACTCTGGAAAGGAAACAATAACATAAGTATGTAAAAAGCTGAGGAGCTAGTGTTCCCATAACTGAATAGTTTTCTTCCACTATAAATGATCCAAAACAAGTGGGACTATAAAAACATACAGAATCATAGTATTATAAAAGTTGGAAAAGACCAGTAAGATCATAAAGTCCAACCACAATCCCACTTCCACCACGTCCACTAAAGCACATTTCTCAGTGCCACTTCTACACATTTCCTAAGCACCCCCAAAAACTGAATTTACCACCTCTCTGGTCAACCTGTTCCAATGCTTTGCAAGTCCTTCAGAAAAAAAATGTCCTAATATCCACCTTGAATCTCACCTGGTGAGATTTGAGGTCATTCCCTGTTGTCCTTTCGCTAGTAGTAGAGGCCTATCCCCACACTGTTACCATCTGCTTTCAGAGAGGAACAAAGTTTCCCCTTCTTCTCTGGAGCCTCCTCTTCTCCAGATTACTCTGGAGAGTCCCAGTTCCCTCAGCTGCTCCTCGTAAGACTCCAGATCCTTCACCTGCTCTACTGCCCTTCTCTATACACGTTTGAGGGCCTTGATGTCTTTCTTGCAGTGGGAAGCCCAAAAGTTAACACAGTATTGAAGGTATGGCCTCACCAGAAGGGGATGATTACTTCCTTAGTCCCAGTGGCTACATTATCACACTGTAATGGCCTGGATACCTTCCTGTCCTCCTGCATTCAGCTCTGGTGAGGCCGCACCTCGAGTACTGTGTCCAGTTTTGGGCCCCTCGCTGCAAGAAAGACATTGAGGCCCTGGAGTGGGTTCAAAGAAGGGCAACAAGGCTGGTAAGGGTTCTGAAGCACAGGCCTTATGAGGAGTGGCTGAAGGAACTGGGATTGTTCTGTCTGGAGAAGACGAGGCTCAGGGGAGACCTTGCTGCTCTCTGTAACTACCTGAAGGGAGGTTGTAGTGAGCTGGGGGATGGCCTCTTCTCTCATTTAACCGGTGATAGAACTAGAGGGAATGGCTTCACGCTGCACCAGGGGAGATTTAGGCTGGTTGTTAGGAAATACCACTTCTCTGAAAGAGTGCTCAGGTACTGGAATGGGCTGCCCAGGGAGGTGGTGGAATCACCAACCATGTTCTATAAGCAGCTGGCAGGAGCTGCGCGGTCACCGGCCCTTGTCCTCATGGGAGACTTTAACTTCCCTGACATATGCTGGGAGTACGGCATGGCGGAAAAGAAGCAGTCTAGGAGGTTCCTGGAATGCATAGAGGACAACTTCCTAATGCAGCTGGTGAGAGAGCCCATGAGAGGAGCTGCCCCGCTAGACCTGCTGTTCACAAACTGGGAAGGTCTGGTGGGAGAAGTGGAGGTTGGGGGCTGTCTTGGACAGAGTGACCACGAAATGGTAGAGTTCTCGATTCTAGGTGGAGCCTGGAGGGAGAATAGCAAAACTGCCACTTTAGACTTCCGGAGGGCAGACTTTGATTTGTTCAGAAGACTAGTAGGGGCAGTCCCCTGGCGTTCAGTCTTAGGGAACAAAGGGGTCCAAGATGGCTGGTCGCTCTTGAAGAAGGAAGTCTTAAAGGCGCAGGAGCGGGCAGTCCCCCTGAGCCGCAAAATGAGCTGGCAGGGAAGAAGACCAGCGTAGATGAATAGGGAGCTGTTCTTAAGGTTGCGGGAGAAAAAGAGAATCTACCACCTGTGCAAGGAGGGAAGAGCAACTCAGTACGACTACAAAGAGGCTGTTAAGATATGTAGAGGGAAAATCAGAGAGGCAAAAGCCCAGCTTGAATCTAAGCTGGCCGCTGGGGTAAAAACAAACAAGAAACTCTTTTACAAATACATCAACTGTATGAGGAGGACAAAGGGGAATCTCCATTCTTTACTGGATGAGGCTGGGAATGTGATCACAGAGGATAAGGAAAAGGCAGAGGTTCTGAATGCCTTCTTTACATCTGTCTTTAAAAGTCATCTCGGTTATTCCCAGGGCTCCCCACGCTCTGACTTGGTAGTCTCGGCTGGGAAGCAGACTGAACCCCCTGTGATTCTTGAAGAAGTAGTCAGGGAATCACTGCTCCAACTGGACTGTCATAAGTCCATGAGTCTGGATGAGATTCACCCGAGAGTGCTAAAGGAACTGGCGGAGGTGATCGCTGAGCCTCTTTCCATTATCTTTCAGCGCTCCTTGTTAACGGGTGTGGTCCCGGAAGACTGGAGGCTTGCCAACGTGACTCCCATTTACAAGAAAGGTTGTAAGGAGGATCCGGGGGACTACAGGCCTGTTAGCCTGACCTCAGTGCCAGGGAAGGTAATGGAACAGATTATATTGAGGGAGATCACGCAGCGGGTGTGGGATGACCAGGAGATCAGACCTAGCCAGCATGGGTTCGTGAAGGGCAGGTCCTGCTTGACCAATCTGATCTCCTTCTACGATCCTGTGACCCATCTGCTGGATGAAGGAAAGGCTGTTGATGTGGTCTACTTAGACTTCAGCAAAGCCTTTGACACTGTCTCCCATGCTATCCTCCTGCAAAAGCTGGCAGCCCGTGGCTTGGATGGGTACACTCTCGGCTGGGTAAGGAGCTGGCTGGAGGGCCGGGCCCAGAGAGTGGTGGTAAATGGAGTCAAATCCAGTTGGAGACCAGTCACGAGCGGAGTCCCCCAGGGGTCGGTACTGGGGCCTGTCCTTTTCAACATCTTTCTTGATGACTTGGACGAGGGCATTGAGTGCACCCTCAGTAAGTTTGCAGATGACACCAAATTGGCAGGGAGTGTCGATCTGCCTGAGGGTAGTAAGGCTCTACAGAGGGATCTGGATAGGCTGGAGAGCTGGGCCGAAGCCAACGGGATGAGGTTTAACAAGACCAAATGCCGGGTCCTGCACTTTGGCCACAACAACCCCAGGCAGCGCTATAGGCTTGGGGCGGAGTGGCTGGAGGACTGTGTTGAGGAAACAGACCTGGGGGTACTGATTGATGCTCGGCTGAACATGAGCCAACAGTGTGCCCGGATGGCCAAGAAGGCCAACAGCATTCTGGCTTGCATCAAAAACAGTGTTACTAGCAGGAACCAGGGAGGTCATTGTCCCCCTGTACTCTGCACTGGTGAGGCCGCACCTCGAGTACTGTGTCCAGTTTTGGCCCCCTCACTGCAAGAAAGACATTGAGGCCCTGGAACGTGTTCAGAGGAGGGCTACGAAGCTGGTGAGGGGCCTGGAGCACAGGCCTTATGAGGAGCGGCTGAGGGAGCTGGGATTGTTCAGCCTGGAAAAGAGGAGGCTCAGTGGAGACCTCATTGCTCTCTATAACTTCCTGAAGGGAGGTTGTAGTGAGCTGGGGGTCAGCCTCTTCTCTCGTATAATTAGTGATAGAACTAGAGGGAATGGATTCAAGCTGCGCCAGGGGAGATTCAGGCTGGACATTAGGAAATATTACTTCTTGGAAAGGGTGGTCAGGCACTGGAATGCACTGCCCAGGGAGGTGGTGGAGTCACCGACCATGGGAGTGTTCAAGAAACGTTTGGATGTTGTGTTGAGGAATATGGTTTAGCTGGGAAGTATTGGTAATGGTTGGATTAGATGATCTTCTAGGTCTTTTCCAACCTTGATAATTCTGTGATTCTGTGATGGAGGTGTTCAAGTAACGTCTGGATTTTGTGTTGAGGGACATGGTTTAGCGAGAACTATTGGTGATAGGTGGATGGTTGGACTGGATGATCTCAAAAGTCTTTTCCAACGTTGGTTTCTCTGGCACTTCGTTAGCACAGCTTTCTGGCTACTCTACAAGAAGCCTGTAATGATGCAGGATTTTTATTTATTTATTTATTTATTTTGTCAGAAGTATAGAGCCCAGCAGTTGGTCTTGTTAAATCTCCTCTGATATTCTGTGTCACCAAATCAAATGAAAAAAAAAAAAAAAATCAAAGAAAAAAGTCATCAGTTTACAACTGAACAAAAAACTTCCTTATTGTTTTATTTAGAACTGCTGAATGCTTATATTATATTTCAGTTATATTCTGGGTAACTATCTGTATTTATTCAGAAAACCTCTCTTAGAATATGTGAGTTACACATGTCTTACTGCAAAAGCCAATAGAGTTCTATGTAATTGAGAAGATGTATTTAAGATTTAAAGGAAAGAAACTACAGTTTTCTAAGACCTCGTGTTGGTCTTGACATTCGACATATTCTTTCTACAAAGAACTCTTCAAATTCAAAATGATGAGAGTTAAGACATGAATTGTAATGAAGGCAGCTCTCACCAAAGAAAACCTTTACTTTCACTGCTAAAATGTAAGTCATCTGCACTTATTTATTCCTCCAATCTATAGATAAGAGACAAGAATACCATAGAGGGAGAGAGTGATTGTGTGCGAGAGAGAAAGAGCTTCTTCGGGTAGTAGCAATCATGGAATCAGAAAATCAGAGAATCATAGAATGGGGTTGAATGGGGCCCCACCCAGTTCCAACACCCACCAGATTAGGCTGCCCAGGGTACCTTCCAACGTGGCCTTTAACAACTTCAGGGAAGGGGCATCCACAGCTTCTCTGGACAGCTTGTGCCATGCCTCACTGGAGTTGTGGAGTTGAGAGACTCCAAAAACTATGTAACAAACAAATTATAGTCATCACTCTACTCATTATACCTCTGTCTCTGTCTCAGCAGTATCTGATATGATCCAGATCTGATAAATTTCCTTCAGGAATCTCCAGTTTGTGACTCTTTACTGGCCTTGCCTGTAAAAAATTTTAAATAGCACCAGTGGTCTAAATCTGGAGTAAAAACATAGAACTAGGGTCATTATATGAAGTTAAACTCGCATAGTCCAATGTTGGATTTTGTTCTTCATGTCTAGATGAGTTCTGCAAGCCCAACAATCTGTACAGACTTTTTCTGACCCAAGGCATGTGATTTTGACAATATTCATATGCTATTTTCCTTGAAGTAGCTATTTTTTTAGGAAGTGTGGAAAAACATATTAATAAGTATATAACATTAACTTTTTCTCCAACTTTTCTAGGTATTTTACCCTAATATATCACTTTTTCTGAGACAAAATCGTATTAAAATAACATTATAGTCTGCGTCTCTAAATGTCTATATGAAGCACAAATAATCAAAAAAGAAAACTTTGCTAATCTCTGTGTTAAAATACTAGAGAGTGTCCAATGAAGGTGGATAAGGGTATATAGGGCAAGATGTATGAGGAGCAGCTTTAGTCCCTGGGTGTGTTCAGTCCAAAGCAGAGGAGGCTGAGGGGAGGCCTCATGGCAGCCTACAGATCCTCACAGGGAGTGAGCTGACTGTGCTGAACTCTGCACTCTGGTGACCAGTGATAGGATTGAAACATTAAGAAAGGAAAACATAAAAAATTATTTTTAAAAGCTACTTCTGCAGTACAGAAATGTTTTGGATTTACTGACAAGAAGCCTCATTGCATTTGGTAGGATTATATCACTTCAGCTTCTAGTTTCTATTACTGGCCAAGTTTATTAATCATGCTAAAGTTTCTAAAAAGGCAGATGAAAAGTGAGTATTACAAGTTTACTGTTCCTGAGAAGTTAATATGTTGTCTGTTTTAGCTACTCATGCACACGATGAGAAATCCTGGCAGGAGTATCTTGGAAACACTAGGACAATGGAAACACTGTAACTCTAACTACCTCTTTAATGATTTATTTTATCCTAAACATATTCTATGCAATATATAATCTACTCAGAACAATGAGCAGTAGATTTTTTTTGTTTCTACAACTCAGCACCAGGTGGTGTTTGCTGATATATGACTATGTTCCCGCCATGTCCACTAGTGACTTTAGAACTAAAACAGCTTAACAATTCTGTGCTAAACACATGTAGGTAGTTTTTTTCACCTTAAAACACATAGTAATTGAATGGTTTAATTAGGTTACTGGTAGTCATTTGGCTGTGATAAATATTTTCACTGAAAGACTGAACTGCAGGAATGTTTCACAGGGAATTGTTCAAAGGAACTGTTCCACTAAGCTGAATGAATTTTTCAGAACTGAAGCTAGATTGAATTTAGGAGTTCTTTCTTTCATTTATTTTCCCTTATTTAAAGAGCAAAATGACCTCACTAGTTTACTAGGTGAAGTTACCATTTAGATCAGCAATTCCAGTACTTGATAAGTAATGTTTTGCTCTTTTAGATCTAGCTTTCACAGTGTTAGCCAGGGGGGGAAAACAAAATCAAAATCTTTATGAGACCAGTCCAGTGGACAAGACTGCTACACAAATCAGTTGAATCAGAAAAATCAATTGAATTAAAGTAGTAAGGCATCATATGAAAAAGTATGCTTTATTTTATACATAATAATTTGGCGAAATTGCCAAATTCAAAACTAAAAGGACAGATTAGGCTAGTGCAAACATGGCAAGTAGTCCTTATAAAAACTGTATTAAAATAATTTTGAAAGTTGAATGTAGTAATAAACATACTTTGGTGAAACTATTGAATTTCCAAATTCCAAAAGACATTGGAAAGCTTATTTATATCAACAAGCCTTGGACTGAGCCTGAAACAAAGTTTATGTAAATGTGCTTTCTGCATTTTAACGCAAGTAAGCTTTTTACAGCTGTGTAGAGAGACTGACTGGAAGTTGATGACTTCACTGGAGGCTGAGGAAGAATATATGAAGAGTAATTGTGCCACCTTGTGAAGTAATATTGTGATTGCAGTCTTATGGGTTCTGGCAGCATTTTACTGTCATTCAAAACACAATGTGATATTTTCTGAACCAAGTTATTATTACACAATTTTATTTTATATCCTTGACTAGAAGACATTTCAAATAAGCTGTTCTTATGAATTACTTAGTGAAAAGTATTCTACAGTTTTGAAAATGTGTTTTACTTGCTAATTTCCTGCAGTATGTATCTGGAGTAAGTTATACAAAAAATATATTGTTCTTAATAGCAGACTTTTTCCAAAAGAATGGTATATTTGGCAAAAAAAAAAATCAGCTGATTTATACAAATTTACACACTGAACCTTGTCTAGAATATGGGAGGAAATAAACAAAATTTTAAAAATCCACAAATCTTCTACAGGCATAGGGTTTTTGTTTGTTTGTTTATTTGTTTGTTTGTTTGTTTTGTTTTTTCTTTTTTTTTTCTTTTTTTTTCCCCTAAAGAAAAAGTTAAATTGTGTATTTTAACATCTTATAGTTATGTTCATGAAGATAAACTTCTCAAAGCAATAAAAATGTTTTTTGGTTGAAAAGATTTTGTGTGAGTAAAAATATGTGTAAGAGATACCAAGTTGTATACTGAGTTCAGAAAACTTCTACAAGGAAACAGTTGCTCTACTTAAACAATAAATCATGTAAAGCAAACACACGAAAATTTTTACCTTCATTGTTTACTGAAACCTGCGTTTAGCTGACGGAAATCCAGCAGGTGCAGAAAGTTATCTATTGTTTCCTTTGTCCTCTTTCATTTGATTAATGCGTAATTTGTGGCACATCTTTGTTACTCAGTTACATGCCAGCCCAAATTCTGCAGAATATATTCTTATTAACTAAGAAGTAATCCCAGTGGAACTAGGATACTGAATGCTAAGATCGCAAAAGAAAAGCATGGAAAAAGTGTAGGAGGATCATTTTGTGCATGAAATTAAGAAGTGCTACTAACTTCTGTTTTTCAATACCTGTATCATTGGAAAATGCTAGAGGTTCTGCAAGGTAAATCTGCAGGTGTACGTGTGGAATCATAGATCCCAAACCACTGATACAAACATTATGTCTGTTGTGATAGTGGAACAAGTATGTTTGAAATTATATCATTTGACCCTTTTTAAATGAAGAAGTTTGTTATTTTCTTAATCATAAAAACTTATGCACAGCTAAATAACATAGTTAACCAGTTCAACTAATATTTATACTGAAGAGATTGCAATAGTGGAGAGAGAAATTATGAAATTTGATTTGTTTATTTTTCATATACATTCAGCAACTAGCATTCTTAGAAAACTGACCTCAAGTTAGAGGCAAATATGCTTTGAAATAATGATCTGCTTACATAAGTACCTATATTTTATGTAAAACTTGCAAATAATAACTTTGCTTTCTTGGGAGGCTGCCATTTATGTAACTGTTAAACATCATGTAATAACCTGCAGAGAATATCCAGAACTCAAAATGATTCTGCAGTTTAGCTTACAGGATTGGGTTGAGACTGTGGAAAATTTGTGGATTTACCACAAGTTTCAAATAAGGTAAGCTTTTAAAACTTAGGGCAATCATCAAACAAATATCACCTCACCTCACATTGAGCAGACTTTGTATGGGAACACTGATGGAATGTGAAAATGCAACTCCTGTAGACTACAGTAGGCTTATTCTGATGAATATTCATGTAATTTTTGCTAAGGATGTCTGTTGTTTTCCAGGCTACTGTGCCCCACTGAGCATTTGACTCAGTTCTGCACCACTTGCCCTCATGACAAAGCCTTCAGAGCTCCAGCTAAATGGTATTTAGAGAGCTGGAGGCTTCAGGGAAACCTCATTGTGACATTCCAATACTTGAAGGAAGCATATAAACAGAAGTGAGTATGGCTGTTTACCAAGGTGGATAGTGACAGGACAAGGGGGTATGGTTTTAAACTGAGACAGGGAAGGTTTAGTTTAGATATTACGAGGAAGTTCTTCACACAGAAGGTGGTAATGCACTGGAACAGGTTGCCCAAGGAGGTTGTGGATGCCCCATCCCTGGAGGTACTCAAGGCCAGGCTGGATGTGGCTCTGGGCAGCCTGGTCTGGTGGTTGGTGACCCTGCACATAGCAGGGGGTTTGAAACTAGATGATCATTGTTCTTTTTGATTTTTTTCAACTCAGACCATTCTATGATTCTGTAAGGACAAATTGCTCATATACCTTGATTATCATACCAATTGTCCAGAAATAATTAATCAGATAAGATATTCGATATTCTATCACTTTCATGATGTAGATTTCTTGCTCGACACAGGGATCAGTGACCTTCAGATGCATCAGAGTTTTTATAATCTGTCCACCCCAAAGAAACAGCTGCACAGGGTCATGCATTAAAAAATTAGGAGTGCATTTTGGCTAAGCCTGCAGGTCTAACTTGGACACATGTCAAAGCTCCCTTTCTGACATCTTTTTTCAACCTTATCATTTAATAAAGGACAAAGGAAAAAAAAAAAAAAAGCCCAAGAAGCCCAGTCAGTTACGGCCCACCAAGCCAAATAACAAAAAAAAAAAATCAGCTCTGTAGGACCTGAAATACATCTGAAAGCACAGCTATGAAGTACAATGAGTAAATAGTAGGGGGTGAGGAATTCCTTTAATATGGAGACTTAATAACAGTTACAACCTAAGAAACTGTTCATATAAAACTCAGTAGACAAGTCTATTTCTAAGCATATTTTTCTTTATTTCACTGATAACAGAAAATTGGCAAGCATTTTGTTCTTGTAATATGCATCTGCAATATGCATATCACTAATCACTATTTCTACCTTCTTTCATTCAAGTAATCATTACTAAGAATTTGAAGGATAACCTATTTTTGTCACGTAGTGACTCTTTTAACAATATTCTAACTAAATCTCAGCTGTTCAGCACCTAGTGCAATCAGGTGAGCCCTGTTTTGTCATCTGTGACCTTTAGCTGCCACTGCAGTGAGGAAGTTGATAATACGTAAAAACAGTTGATATTTAAATCGATAAATACAGCTTACAAATATTTTTCCTTAAACTAACAGAATATTGCATCAAAACTCTCTTGGAGCAGTATTCCCCGAACGACTCAAGGCTGTGCAGCGTATTTACTGGAAAAAAAAAACCTTTTCTACAGTTTGACCTTGCTGCACTGACATGAAGATACTGACCCAAACTTGGCTGATGCTCTGATGTGTTTCAAACTATGATCCTTGGAACAGGGAATGCAGTGGATTGCATGTCAGACTCTTGTAATATCAGACAGGAGATTATGCATTATGGTGAAGATTTAAGATTTGCCATTCTCACATTTATTTAGCTTCATTTGTAACGCTAGGGTAAGTGAAAGAGCCATATCACAGAGTCACAGAATCAGAGAATCACAGGGGCTGGGAAGGACCTCAAGAGATTATTGAATTCAATGTCCCTGCTGAAGCAAGTACTCAACAATAGGTTGCACAGGTAGGCAGCTAGATGGGTTTTGAATATATCCACAGAAAGAGACTCCACCACCTTTCTGGGCAGCCTTTTTGTGTTCTTCATCACATACCAGGTATCAGAATTTTCACTCAGTGTTTCATTTTTTCTGTTCTCCAAGTTGTATTTGAAAGCTTCTTCATGCTGAAGGGTGCCCAGGATGTCACTTTTCAGAAGCAGTACATGATGCAGTAGATCCCATATAAGGAAAATGACTTCCTTCCCAAAGAAGCTATGTTTAGCTCTGGGGTGTTCTGCATTTGGAGAGAAGGCAACATTTAAACCTGTTTTCGCTGCAGAATTATCAGATGTGAATAAGTTCAGAGTACTGACAGGCAAAAGTCCCATTGGAGATAAAGGAAGATCATATACAACTCAATAACACTCACTGCATAAATCCTACCATCACATTTTTTTAGTTAATAATAGTCAATAAAACCCTGAGGAAGCTGATTTCACAGAATCACAGAATAGCAGGGGTTGGAAGGGACCTCCAGAGATCATCGAGTCCAACCCCCCTGCCAAAGCAGGATCCCTACACCAGGTCACACAAGTAGGTGTCCAGGCAGGTCTTGAATATCTCCAGAGAAGGAGACTCCACAACCTCCCTGGGCAGCCTGTTCCAGTGCTCCGTCACCCTCACCGTAAAGAAGTTCTTGCGCACATTTGTGCGGAACTTCCTATGCTCCAGCTGTAGGCTGTTTCCCCTCATCCTGTCTCCACACACTGCTGAAAAGGGTCTGGCGTCGCCACTCTGCCCCCCACACCTTAGATATTTATAGACCTGGATCAGGTCCCCTCTCAGTCTTCTCTTCTCAAGGCTAAACAGACCCAGATCACTTAGCCTTTCTTCACAGGGGAGATGCTCCAGACCCTTCATCTTTGTGGCCCTCCATGGGACTCTTTCCAAGAGATCCCTGTCTTTTTTGTACTGGGGAGCCCAGAACTGGACGCAGTACTCCAGATGAGGCCTTACCAGAGCAGAGTAGAGGGGGAGGATCACCTCCCTCGACCTGCTGGCCACGCTCTTTTTAATGCCCAGGAGATTCTTAACACCCAGAATGCCACTGGCCTTTTTGGCCACGAGGGCACACTGCTGGCTCACGGCCAACCTGTCATCCACCAGGACACCCAGGTCTGTCTCTGTAGAGATGCTCTCCAGCAGGTCATCCCCCAACCTGTACCAGAGCATCCTTGCATTCCTCTCTAGATGGAAGACTCTACACTCATTTCTGTTGAACCTCATCTGGTTTCTTACTGCCCAGCTCTCCAGCCTGTCCAGGTCTCGCTGAATGGCAGCACAGCTTTCGGGCGTGTCAGCCAATCCTCCCAACTTCGTGTCATCAGCAAACTTGCTGAGGGTGGCCACTATCCCCTCATCAAGGTCATTGATAAAGATGTTGAACAAGAGTGGATCCAGCACTGACTACTGAGGAACACCGCTGGTTACAGGTCTCCAACCGGACTTTGCACCGCCAATGATGACCCTCTGTGTTCTGCCGGTCAGACAGTTCTCAACCCACCACACTGTCCACTCATCTTCTTCCTTTTCCTCCAGTTGTCCGGAGATGGCATCTAGCACAAACAGATCCATCACTTTTTCAGGGACAGAGGTGAGGCTGACTGGCCTGTAATTACCTGGATCTTCCTTCTTGCCTTTTTGAAGACCAAGTGGCATTGTCTATCCTCCAGACTTCAGGCACTTCCTCCATTCTCCAAGACCTCTCAAAGATGACAGAGAGCAGTTCAGCAATCACCTCTGCCAGCTCCCTCAGCACCCATGGCTGCATCCCATTGGGTCACATGGATTTATGAACTCTGGTGTTACCTAGATGCCCTCGGACCGCCTCTTCCCTGACTAAAGGGAAGTCTTCCATTCCCCAGACCTCACTAACCTCCAGGGTCTGGGATTCCTGAGTGGGAGCTTTTTCACTGAAGAGAGAAGCAAATAAGGTATTCAGTATTTCCACCTTCTCAGCACCCCCCTTACCATAACACCCCCCTCACTTAGTAAGGGAGCCACATTCTCCCTAGTCTTCCTTTTTTATTATCCTTTATCAACTTTGCCAGATTCAAATCCAGGTGGGCTTTAGCCTTCCTCGTCTCATCCCTGCAGACCCCGACAACATTTCTATATTCTTCCCAAATGGTCAGACTCTTTTTCCACATTTCATGGACCTTCTTCTTCCCTTTGAGTTTGTGCATGAGCTCCTTGCTCATCCACATAGGCCTCCTGCCATCCTTTCCTGACTTCTTGCTCACAGGGACGCACTGATCCTGAGCTTGGAAGAAGAGCTGTTTAAATGCCAACCAGCTCTCACAGGCCCACTTACCTTCTAACACCCTAGCCCATGGGATAGCTCCAAGTAGGTCCTGGAAGAGATCAAAGTTGGCTCTCCTAAAGTACAGGGTAGCAATCCTACTTTTTGCTTTGCTTCTTCCACTCAAGATCTTGAACTCCACCATCTCGTGGTCACTACATCTCAAGATGCCCCCAACCTTTACTTCCTTGACAAGCCCTTCCTTATTAGTGAGAATAAGGTCCAGCAACACCCCTCCCCTCATTGGTTCCTCCACTACTTGCATCAGAGAGTTGTCTTCAACACATTGCAGGAACCATCTGGACTGTGTGTGCCTGGTTATGTTGCATATCCAGCAAATATCTGGATAATTGAAGAATCCCCACAAGCACCAGCACCTGGGATCGTGATGCTACTTGCAGTTGCTTAAGGAAGACCTCATCAACCTCCTCCTCCTGATCATGGGGCCTGTAATACACACCCACAACAGTATCAACCATACCAGCCTGCCCCTTGATCCTCACTCAGAAGCTCTCCACTGCTACACCACTGTCCTCCAGGTGGAGTTTGGTACATTCTAGTTGCTCTCTCACATAAAGAGCAACTCCACCACCCTGCCTCACCAGCTGATCTTTCCTAAAATGCACATAGCCCTCCATGACAACATTCCAGTTATGTGAGCTGTCCCACCACATCTCTGTGATTACAATGAGATTGTGGCCATGCAACTGCACACAGATCTCCCACTCTTCCTGATTATTTCCTATACTGCACACATTAGTGTACAGACTAGAGAAGCAGCATCTGCGTGTCCCTCTCCATCCCTTTGAACTCCACCCTCATCACCCATCAAGCTCTGTTTTGAGCCTTGAACTACCCATTCAACCCCAGTAGCCCTCATTTTGTCCCTTTCACCCTACTTACCGAGTTTAAACACCTTTCAACAAGTCCCACCAGTTCCTGGGCTAGGATCCTGTACAGGAACTGCTGAGTCACAGCCTGAACCTCTGATTAATCACTTGAGGCAAGCAATGAGTCAGCCCTGGGAGCACAGTGAAAGCAATTCACCTGTGCTGCAGGAAGGGGTGAAGCCTGGACCCACCTCTCCTAGACCCATTTAAGAGCTGACCATGGAGGGGGGAAGGATCTCTTCTAGAGATCCACTCCACTGGAGTTTCCTGAGAAAGCTCATGACGCAGGTAAGCATCCTATCTATTCTCTTTGTCTTGCTTTACATAGCACTCTTATTTATTTCATTATTATAACATCTTAATATTCTTTGATTATACAATATTCCTTGATTACATGCTATCTTAATATTATTTGATTATACAGATCCTTTTACCCCTTGCAGACAGGTGAGTTCCATCTGTCAGGTGATGAGTAAATTGCCCCATCATGGAAAAAGCCAAAATTCTTGTGTTTGCACCAACCTCTAAGCCATTTATTTATGAGGAGGGTTCTTCTGATCCTCTCAGTATCTTTCCATGCCACTGAAGAGATAGAAGAGAAATCCACCTGTGTGCCTGCTCCATCAAATACTTTCCCCAGTCCATGAAGTCATTTTTGATAGCACTCAGGCTTCTCTCAGCAGCATTATCACTGCCACCAATAAGGGATAGTAATCAGATAAGTGAATAAGACTAGGAAGCTTTCTAGAGATATCCCTGATCCATGCCCTAGGGAGGCAGCACACTTCCCTATGGGTGGGGTCACCAACATATTGGACCCTCAGTTCCTTTTAGAAGGGAGTCACCTATGACTATCACCCTCCTTTCTTTACTGGAGGAAGCAGTCTTCAAGCTTGGAGCCGACAGTCTCTCTTTAAAAAAGCTTGGAGCCTGTCCCTCCACCTCATTCTCAGCCACCTTCACCCTCCAGTTTCAGGGCTTCAAACCTATTACATAGAGGCACCTCAGGAACTGAGGTAGATTGGGATGAGTGCCACCTGTGTCACTGAGGTGGGACCAGCTGCTATTCCTCCTCTCTTCTCAAGTTGGTTCTCTCGGTTTGTCCATGGCAAGGGAGAGGGTTCACTACAGTTTGAGGGTTGCAATCTCTGCTCCTTTCTTACAGAGTCACACCACCAGTCTATCTCCCTCTCACACTCTCTAATGGTTCTTAACCTCTATATCTCCTCCCTAAGCTCCACCACCAGGCTGAGCATCTCGTTCATCTGCTCGCACCTCACACAGGTGGTGTCCTTCCCATCCTCCCCTGGAAGCAGTAGGCTTAGACACTCCCTGCAGCCAGAGACCTGAACCACCACATTTCCGGGCAGGCTCTCTGTCTGGGTTGCCACAGTCTTCTTGGCACAAGCCCGCTGCCTGGTAGAGACTATGTTGAACCTGTGGTCTCTGGGTTAGTCAGTAGGAGAGCGGACTCCTGAGCAAAGAGAAAAATACTGATGCATCCTGCCGCAAGACCCACCTCCCACTCCTACTGCTGCAGTAATGGGCAGTGTGGGCTGTGCTCACACTCTGACTTCACTCCCTGTTGTCAGTGAGCAGTAACACCCTTTTCTCACCTTTTTTCACCAGGCATGTTTGGTGGCCCTCCCAAGAGCTGCTTTTAGCCTCACAGAAAAGGGTCAAGGTTAATCATTCCAACCTTAGACTGGTGAAGCTCCCACTGGTTGGAAAATGGGTAATGCAACCATCATTTTCAAGAAGGGGAAAAAGGAAGATCAAGGGAATTACAGGCCAGTCAGTCTCACCTCTGTGCTTGGCAAGACCATGGTGCAGATTCTCCCAAAAGCCCTATTAAAGCATGGGGAAAATGAAGACGAGGTGATAGGTGGTTATCAGCATGGCTTCACCAAGGGCAAGTCAAGCCTCACAAAGTTGGTGGCCTCTTATGATGGAGTTACAGCATCAGTGGATAAAAGAAGAGCAACAGTTGTCATCTACCCAGACTCATGCAAAGCATTTGACGCTGTCCTGCATGACATCCTCCTCACCAAATCAGGGAAAAAAACAGATTTGATAGATGGACAACTCACTGGATAAGGAATTGGCTGGATCGTCACACTCAGAGTTGTGTACAATGGTTCAATGTCTAAGTGGAAGCTGGTAGCGAGTGGCATTCCTCAGAGACTGATGTTGGGACTGGTGTTACTTAACATCTCTGTAGGTGACACGAACAGTGGGATCAAGTGGACCCTCAGCAAGTTTACAAATGACAGCAAGCTGAGTGTTTGCAGTCAACACACTAGAGGGAAATTGTAATTGCAATTGGACATTGCATAACAGCATATCCTAATTGGTAGACACACAGTTGATATATTGGTAACAGCATATCTTAATTGGTAGACATGTTGATGTATGAACCAGATGCTGTGGATTTCCCATGAGGGGTTGTCCTTGAGAACATGTGTGCTTATCTGTATTGGGATGTTTGGGGTCTATGTTTAGAATCAGTATCCTTATTAGCTGTTGCCTTGATCGTGCCTTATTATTAATGACGTATTCTCAGCTGTTGCCTTAATGACGTATTCTCAGCTG
>JAPSGF010000125.1:623291-682638 GCA_035772895.1 Perdix hodgsoniae
CATTACAGAGATCATGTTCTGCTGAACTGAAATTGCTGGCATCTAACCAGATACATGGACTTCTTTTTCTGATCAGACTCATGCAAGTGTCATGTCTGCACAGGAAAACATGTCCACATTTGCTTCTGGAATCCTACCAAAAGAACCAAACATGCTGCACTGTGGCTCATGTTCACACGGAGCTTATAGCAATCCATTTTGTTTGAATGCAGTGCAGCAGCATGTTACCTTTATGTGGCTGGCCAAGTCAGAGTGCAGTGAGTGTCTGTCATAGTCCTGCACTGTCCAGGAAGGGGTCTTTCTCTTCTCCTCCCAGTCATCTTCCACCTGGAAATCGCTATACAAGGGATTGCTCTTGATTGTGGATTTCAGTGTGATGGGTGTAATGTGTTTCCCAAGGGTTTTGTCTATCATTTCTTGGCTGACCCCATTCAGTTCCAACCCAGGCAGCTCAGTAATGTTTTTCTTTTCTCTCTGTAAAGCACAAATTAGAGAAGAATTTGGCCTTCATTTTCATTTACCTATGACACAGGTTCCCTTTCAGAGCTATAATTTGTCAAAAGTCATTATTAAAATTACCTGTGCATCAATATTTCTTGTTCTGGCAAATATTATCAGTGTACTAAGGGCGTCTGACTGTTCACTCTGTGAAGACTTCTTCCTTCTGTGGAAGCACGTGGTTACAGCGTGAACATTAAAGTTTTCTGCAAATATGAACAGGCACTGTGAGGCCCACTGAAAAGAAAGCTTATATTATAGCAGAATAGTGTTATGGGGTATGACAGTGGAGTATGCAGATCTGACAGGTGCCAAGGTAGTGAGATGCAGAAGCACAGCTGCAAGAACAAAGCAGAGTGAAATGTATGGTAACAGTATGCCAGTGGCTGTCTTGGCTGAAGCTGCACGTCTCACCATGGGGGGATCTCACAACTCTGATACCCTCACAACGCGACAGACTTGTCAGTATATCAGAGGCCTGGCATGCAACTAAGGGAAAGTTCCTAATACAGGTACCATTAGAACACAGGTAATTAGACACTTGAGCAATCTTTCTGCAAAGCATTGGTTCAAACAGGCCTTTAGGACAGTGGATGGCAGAGGAGAATGAGTATTGACTGTGTTGGGGTGTGATTTTTGGAGAATTCGCAATATGCTTCTTAAAATCAGCCTAAGCCTCTTCAGGAACTGGTAAGACTGTAACCATACAACCACCTTCTGTCCTGGAAACTCGGAACTAGCCCATGGCTCCAGCCACACCTCAGCTTCCCAGGAGAGCTATTTCTGTCAAAGCCCTGCCCTCACATCAGTACCTGCCCTGTGCTTGAGGACTGTCTTCATACTTCCATCCCAGCACACACAAAGCTCTCCTGACTAGCAGATGACATTTCCTTTGAGACAAGGGTGGTCTTGGCCCGACTTGGTGCCCTGACAGGCCTGCTGAGAGGAGCATGGGGCTCCTACATCCTCTTCACATTGATTTTGGAAGATCCCCTACCAGGCAGCACCAGTCCCAAAGCTGACAGCAAGCTGCTTGATTCAAGCAAGCTGCTTGAGTGATGTTCTGCTTTGGTGGACCCATTTTCAGTTGAAGCCAGCAATATCACATGCTCTGTGCCTTGTGTCTGAATATACACAAAGGCTCTGTGAGCCAGTGTGGGGCAGTGAGGCATAGATGAAAGCAAAAACCTGGTTTTGTTTGGAAAGGAAAGAAAAAGGTAAAGAAAGCATCAACCTTTGTCTAAGTAACCCTAGTACAAATCATCATGCTGGCACTGTTATCACTAAATCGTCAAAAGTAACTAAGCGTATTTCCCATCAATAATTATCATCAGTAGGTGGGTGGATCCTCAGTGCCTCCCAGTTCCTCCGTTAGTTCATAATTTCCATATGTCATTCCTCAGCCTTGACAGGTCCCCTGACAATATTACTCTATGCACTGCAGTTACAGCTGGCACTGAAGGCCTCTGGATTGTACTGGCCAGATTTCAGCTGAGCTGGTGTTCTTAACTGTCATTTCTTTCTGATTCCATTTTACTTTATTTAATTTATTTCTTATTTAAAATTTGCCAGTGACCTTAATGATGCTTCCCTCAGGCCCACTAGATGGTTGGACTTGGAGTACACTTTGCTGAAGAACATGAGCTGTCTCACCACGGGATGTTCAGTGTCCCTAGGCTAAAATATTGTGAAAATAATGTAACTTGACAGTGACTTTTAGAGCTGTTTTATTTAAAACCCTCCCAAACTTGGAAAAGATGGCACAATTGAGAATTTTTTCACAAACCAATGTCAGAACTTCATGCCCCTTCCTTCCAGAATACCTTCCTTTTTATGGGCAGCAATTCATAAAGACAGGAGAATGTGCTATCCTGAAGTAAATCTAGGGAAAAAATATGATGGGAGGAGCAAAAGTGTTTTACCAAGAGAACTGGACTGGAATTTGAGTAGGATATGGTTTACAGAAGCTTTTGAGAACAGACATTGAAGTGCTACATTAATTGAGAAAATATTTTTGAGTGCAACTGAAGATTTGACTGTGAAATTTTTGCTGCAGATATGTCTTAGAGACTGCTTATGGAAAGAGAGAAGCCCAAAGCACAGACAAAAAGTACTTTAGGTCCAAAAAACAGCGTATGTAAATATGAAGCAGATTGCATGAAACATATGCATTTACAGAAGCAGATAAATGATTTCATAGTGCAAATTACGCATATCAGCACATGACAACCATACATCACTATAAATTCTAAAGTAATCTATATTGTTAGAAAATATTTCAATTTCATTATTATCTTAACTTTATCTTTCTGTTGCCACTGCTGTTTTAGCACAGAAATAGCCTAACTTTTCTGTCCTTGGTCTGTGATAGGGGAATATCAAGCACCAAGCTGTGACCCTCCAAAATCAAGACATTAAAGTGCTAAGGCTACACCTTAGTCCTAGGTCAACCTGTCTGCAAGAAGAAATGAAAGAAACACCTAAAAGTTAAGGAACTTGACATTATGTAAGTCAAAATTTTTCCTTACTCCCTGCAAAGAGTTATTCATGTCCCATGGCAAGCTGGGGCTGCTGGCAACACTAAGGGCAATACTCAAAGAAAGTAACAAACACTGCCTACAGGCAGCTGTGCCAGTAGCTTTACTAAAACAGCTGTTTAGAAATTTTTGGCCACTGTTTTCTGCTGGAGTTATTTTGTAATGAAAGTGAGTGGCAGGGTAATTCTTATGTAGGTGATTTGTTTGGTATTATAACCCTCCATTGTTCAAAAGACATGCACTGCTTTCTCTGGAGAGCTCTCCAAGTAACAGGTGGGGCATTAATGTGATATAGAGACATAAGGTATTACTGACAGGAAGCTGCTAGGTAGCTGCCAGGGACCTAAGGATCCCTGTAATAGTTGCAACAACTGTAGAGGTGCTGTATGGTATTTAGTCTACTGAAAAAGCTCATTTATCAGAATAAACAATAATCACCTCTGTAGATTTTCTTAGACAAATCTAATGTCTTGGGAGATGTTGTGGAAAGGAAACCAGGAAGGCAATTATTGACCATGTCTAAGTGAGTGGATATGAAAGACAACAGAGCACATTAAAGACTACTGAGAATTCACTTTTTCTTTTCAAGAGACCTGAAGGGATAAGATGTGCTTATAGGAGGAACAAGTCGGTGCTAAGTGATGCAAAGGAAGAAGGGAGTCCACCTGATGTAGGCTGCAGATCATAGGTGGCTGTAAAACCATAAGCCAAAAAGACAGGACCAAGAACATTCAGAGAAAAGCAATTCATACTATCTTCACTGTGTGGCACTGAAAGTACTTCTGCACAGTAATTAATTGTTTACTTAAAGAAAGCTGCTTTATCTGTCATTGCTAATGGAGGTCTGCAGGGCTGGGAGTACAATATATAAAAACTGCTGTACGGTGTCAGATCAGAACTCCCATCAGCCTTACAGCTGGTCTCCGGCTACAGACAGTTGCAAATGTCTGGGGAAGAATAAGAGAACATGTGTAATTCAGGCCTGAGCCAAGGGACAGGAAGCAACTGGCTCAGCACTTAACTGAGAGGTAAAATCTTTCTCCTCAGTGCCCTGAGAGGTGTGCAAGGGCCAGGCACAGGTATTGCACTCAAGTGAGGCATCAGGAGGTATTAGAAGTGCAGTTAGCATGGTAACAGCAATTCTGGAAGGCCTAAGTTGTCCGGGTGTGAAGTCCTAATAACCACAGCAAAGTGAAAGAGCACGGTGTGCAAAGACAAAATTCTCTGTGCTGTCTTCCAAGGAAAAGAACAAAATGCAAGCAGGAAGGAGAAGTCAAAGAACTACTGAAAACAAAGGAAAGGACTGAGGGAGAGAGGCAAACCTGGTATTTGGGAGCTGTGCACTGTACGCTATGCACTGGGAGGTGCTGGGGCAGAGCAGTCTGCAGTGCTGAGGACACACAAAGTGAGCAACAGCTGCTACCATTGGTGAAGAAACAGTCTGTGCTCCTTGTGCTGCTTTGAATCAGGAAGTGCCAGGATTACTGAACCGCTTCATGGCCTTTATTTGAAGTAGACAATGAAAATGTATGCTGAGCAGGGCAGCTGTGTTTGCCTGACACAGAGAAGTAAGGGAAAGAACAGAAATTTTTGGTAAGAAATATTAATTGCCATTATAATCAGGCTGCTTTTTATAATGGAAACTCATTTTAGAAGCTATAGGTGGAGAAAATACATAAGTACTGAAATGTGCAGAAAATTAGTGTTATTATGACAGAGGTTTGAAGGGGTGCAAATTGCCACACAGTCACTGTGCACGGGGAGACTTCGGCAGCCGCAGATCCTTACAGAAAGAAAATAAATTTCTGGGTGGGGAATTTCAGCTGCTCTCAAGGATGCTCGGAGTCTGCAGGTCATTCACATATGTTCTGAAACCAATTTTCTTCCCTCGCCCCCCTCATTTCCGCTTCAGAATTAACTAACCCTTAACCCCATTAGCTTTCTCATCTTAAAGCAAAACATGTTACTCCTGCACCATTAGTTCTCTGCTGTGCCATCGTGTTTATTCTAACGTCTGGAATTCATCAACTCTTTTCCCTTTATTTGTCAGCAAGAGGGAAAGAGAGGAGGCCTCTCTTTCATAAGGGAGGGTGAATGAGGCACAGTGATGTCTGGGCAGCTCACAGTCACTAAGAACTGCACTTACAAACATAGGTTATGCCCCATATTTGGGGTTTATAAACCATGCTGTATTATAGGAGCAGTTGTGTTAAGGCAGCAGGCACAGCCATCTCCCCGGCTGTGCCTTCATGGAGCAGGGTGGAGGCAGGCCTTGCTTAGGGCTCCCACTCAGCCCAGTCCTCCTGCAAGCCTGGCCCAGCCTTGAAGCCTTTTGCCCAGCAACAATGGGGAGAAACGTCCCGCTGCGGCGCAGCTCAGTGTGTGGTTGCCTCATCCTGCACAAAGAGGAGCTGCAGCAGGGCGGGAAGCAAGGCCAGCATTGCTCCATGCCCTATTGTTATGGATCCCACAGGCTCTTTCTTTTAGTGAGAGCTCTGTGCATGAGAGACAGCAGTGAGTGTGGGACCCCCCCTGCCTGCCTCCTCCCTTCCAGCTCCTCATGGGGAGTCCTGGGTGAGGAACATACAATAGGAGTGGACTCTGGGAGGGAGGGAAGGGGTCTGGACTGCTGATGAGGAAAGAAGTAAAACTGGAAGCAGCTACAGGAGATTTCAAGGCTCTTCCTCTTCCCCTCCTACCCCCATGTTGATGGTTTTTCAGTTCCCACTCCCCATTGTCATGGGGATCTGGACTCATGCCCCCGGGGATGCTCAGGATAAAGAACCATCTCCAGCCCCCAACAACCTCTGCGTGTCTCCATCCCCTGACAAGAACCAGACCTTGAAGCTTTTCTCAGGCTAGGGGTGGGGAAAGGCAAGGGGCTCCCCAGGCAGCCGGAAAGGAGTGCTGTGGTGTGAGCTGCAAGTGGGGCCCAGAGGGGTGTGAGCTGATGCAGCTGTACTGCTGCTGATCCAGATACAAATGTCTCCTCTGTGGGCTCCAGGCATCTGTTAGACAGTGCACTTTTACATTTTTCCATGAAAACACTGCTACCTCCACATAATAACCTGTATTAATGCTGTCATTGCCTTTCACGCCTCCAACAGACATCTGTCAGGGTGACAGCAAGGTCAAAGAGGAAAGACGAAAAACAAGATGAAGTAAAGAAGATACAGTAAAATAAACAGACATGCACAAGCTAGCAAGACACTAGAAAGAATCTCTGGTGTTCTCTCTAATGTGCCTTTTATTGAGTGTTGTCACCTGGATTTCACATTTAAGTCCAGTATTGGCTTTTTTTTTTTTTTCCTTCTTTGCTATTCTTTTCCCTTCTTTCTCTTACTTGTAATTTCTTTAGAGAGGGTGTTCTATTAGCCTCCTTAGTACGATTAATCCATATTTGACATAAGTCAGCTTTCTGGGAAGTGCTATGAAAATATCACCACAAGCAATAGAAAACATAATGTACTGAAGCAAACGAGGTGGACTGTGCTGCTGCTGAGGAGAGTGGCTGCCCTTCTGGAGCCCAATCCTCACTGAAATCAAAGGGAAAACTCCTGGGAGTTATATTAGTGGTGCAGATTCAGAGATGTGGGAAGCTGAATTCACAGCTGAAATGCTGAGCTTGTATCATTTGCCTCCAGATCCCCAAAAGAAGATAGAAAAGTCAGGAAAAGAGTCTGCCTCTGTTAGACCTTACCTGTAAATAGATCCTATTGTGCCACTGTTGCACTCCAGGTAAAGCTGCTTCTGGGAACTTTGCCAGTCTGGCCTGTAGAAAGGTTGAGTTTTTCACTAAAGACTTCACCTCCAGCTGTAGGAATTTATCAGGATGGTTGTTGTTTGGCAAAGCAGAGAGGTCCATGTTTCTGTCCTCTGGAGTAATAAAGAAAGCAGTCCAAGCTTCTGCTTCCTGGCTGTGCACACTGTTTAAATCATTAATGATATGAAGAAGGATACGACAGTCCCCTGAAACTGTATCTGACCTCCTCTTGGTGTCAGGCTCTCTTGTATGATCTACCAATGCTAAAAACATTGTTCGGAAGTGGCAGAAAAGACAAGATCTGTTTCTCTATGTTCCTAGCTTAAGTTTTCAAATTCAAGGTCAGTTTTAACAGGTACAAAAAAAAAAAAAAAAAAGCCAACGTATGGCTCGACTGAGACTTTGGCAGATCTGCATCACAGGGCTATTCTGCCTGAGGCCAGGGAGATGGCGAGAAGGGAAGGTACTGCTGGAAATAGGTGCTGGCATAGTGGGCACTGGGCTACACCCCAGCACCACTTCCAACCATGCTGGTATCAGGTTTGGCTCCAAAGGAAGGGATTTCGCTCTTTGGACTGGCCTTAGCTCATTAAAGCTAACCAATTATCAGTCAGTAGATGCATGAGACACTTAAATGTGAACCAGCTCTTCTTTAAGTGACCTGCTAAAAATTTCAAGCTTACAGCACTTCAAAGTAAACCCTTTCTCAGAAAATGAGAAGCAGCTCCCAGTACAAAGCTAGTTTTCCTCCTCTGTGGCAGCAATGGGAAGCTTTGTGGTGCTATGCAGGTCAGTGCCATTCACCACAGCAGCTATGACACACACTTCTTGCATGGATTTCTTTGTCAGTAAGTTCTTCCTGGCTTTGGGAAATGCCCATTTTTTCCAAGTAATTGATAACAGCAGTTCTCAAGTGGTTGACTACTTGACTACCCCTAGTCAAGGGAATGGAAAAACTCTTTCCTACTTGAATGACAGAGTCAGTCCCTTAACTTCCACTGTTTGATTTTGAGATTTTGTGTTTTCATCAGCAGTTCAGAAGTAGGAAGATCTTTTGACTTTTGGCTAGTGAAATTCTCCTTCTGTCATGGCCATTACTTAAAAAAAGTGAAAATAGCCCCTTCATGTTTATTTTAAGCTTTTTAAAAATCTTTTCAAACTTTCATATTTTTGTAAGGCAAACTTCTTTTTTTTTTTCTTTTCTTTCTTTCTTTTTTTTTTAATGCGACATAGGATAGGTTTGTAAAAGCACACTGTTTGTTTGAAAAACCTATTTTGGATCAAATTACTTGCTGGTAATTAGGGCATAATGAAAATGTCATCCTTGTACTTAGAGCAGAGAATTAATCCATTTTCTTTATGTAAGATTTCTGGTATTTTAAAAGAAAATTAAACCAGTAGACTACCTTTTTATGGTACTCATGTGAGGTCCTAATAATAATAAATGACTAATTTGATATACATGTGGTTTAAAACCCTTTTTATTCACAGGTAAAGTTTGTGATTTTTCCTTGTGTGTGTGTGTATTAGCAATTATTTGGCAGCACATCTGGTAAAAAGAATATATTAATTTGTTGATTTTAAAGTAGGAATGGAATATTTGTTAGCAGACATAAAAGAGGCAGTAACAGCCATGTTTCCAAGAGGATGCAGCTGGGGAAAGTGCTGCTTAAGCTAGGATTTCTGCCCCATAATATCATGAAGCCCTGCAATTCTGTAGCATATATTCACAGTATGCCTGCAGTGACTACCATGAAATTACTCTTCTAGACATATGGTGACATACAGTACCCTCTTTCCCTGTATACAACTAAGACAGAAATAATGTGTTCTCCAATACTTGTGTCTTTTTGCATGAATGTACATACCCTTTCCAGTTTATTGCTGCAGACAGGATTTTTATGTGATACTGTATCATATGGAATGTGGAAATGAGTCCTGGATGTGCATCTGTGGGAATTTGCATATAACTACTTCTTTATAAATGTGATTCAGAAACATAAAAGAGGACTGATTGGGCTGGAGGTACTCCAAATCCAAGATCTCTCACTGTGTTTATAAATAAGAAGGAGAGACACTACTTAGGAACAGTGTTTATTCCTGGCTGCCTCCTGCATTCATTCTCCTTTCAGCCCCCCAGAAAACACAATTATTTTTTTGTACTAGAGAGTCTCCTCCTAGGCTTTCCATTTATAGGATACCCATCCATTAACATGTCTAATTTCTCATCAAATCTTCTGATACCATCTCTTCCGAAAATAAGATTCTGACCATCTCTGTGAAGTGCTGAAGATGGTAACCAAGACTGGACTCAGTACCAACTCCTCAGGAACAGAACTAGACACAAACCTCCAGCCACACTCTCCATCATTTCCTTCAGCCTCATCCAGCTTCAGTAGTATTTGTGCTGTAAGCAGTGCACAATGTGTGTATCATCCCTCTGTGTCCCTACTTGTATCACCACGTGGACCCACTGACTCTCTAGCTGGCTTCCTGCTTTTGATGTATTCCTAGTTTTCTTTACAATAAATTTGAGCATCTTGCCTTTAGTGTTTATGTTCGTTTCCTCATGCATGCAACTATTCTAACATATTTTTAGAATTGAACAAAATATTGACTATTTGTCACATATTATTCATAAAAATAAAATAAAAAAACAGGATGAAAACTCCCCAACAAAATTAAGCCAAAACTTCAGAAATTAAACCAAGTAAACAAAAACACATCCTGCAGAACAAAACAGCAAATACCTTCCAGAATAACCAATAATGTAATTAAAATTCTGTATTCTTTTTATTTAGGAAAGGTGTAAGAAGCGGTAACTACTGTACCACGGCAAATGAGCATGTAACTGAGACAAAGCATCCCCACTGTGTACCAGCCCTGTGCACCACTTAATCCAACCAATTGGGTGTAAGTGGGATTTCACTAGCCCCTGGCAAACAGTACATTTCCAGCTCTACTTATCAGATAACTATGACTGATTGAAATTCACGCATAAGGCCAGAAGAAAAACATATGAGTGGAGAAGGAGTGCTGGTTGGGGGGGAAATAAAAAAAGCTCCAAAAAGTAAGGGGCCTTTCCCTAGTGCAGTAGGCTATTGCTGCCCTGAGGCCCACTGGGAGGACCAGAGAAGGTTGCCCAGAGAAGCTGTGGATGCCCCATCACCAGAGGTGTTCAAGGCTGAGTTGGATAGGTTCCTGGGCTGATCTGGTGGCAGTCCTGCCCATGGCATGGAATTTGAACTGGGTGGGCTTTATAGTTCCCTCCAACCTATGATAAGGATCTAGCTGCTCTCATCTGGACTTGTGGCATCACCTGGACTGTGGCAAGGCTCTGCAACATAGGCAAACACACTGAGCCTTCACACAGCGTGGACCTGTGAGTCTATGCTGCTTCTCAGAATGATAACTGCAGGTATGAAAGAAGCAAAAAGAAAATGAACATGTTTTCAAATTCCAAGAGAGTAGGAAGCAACAACGATTTTTTTTCTACGTAAACACAGAATTTCTTCAACATCATTCACACACATCTAATTAACAGTCCTGTATTACAAATGTTGAAGAAGAGCCAGAGCCATCAGAATTGTAACACTGACTTCACTCGTTACATTTAAAAGGAATGTCATTCAGCTGAGCAACTTTCCATCTCTGGTTCCAATCTAGAGGTCTTTTTCTTTTATGGTGCTGTGAAAGAGCAACAGGAGGACAATTTATGCATCCTTCAATTGTCCCTTTTTGACAGACATAAGCAGAGTACTTTCATATTTCGAGATAGCTTGTCATTCTTTGTTAGTGAAATACTCAAAAAAAAGCAGAGTGTAAACGTGTGATTGTGTGGATGATACAATTGGCTGAAAAAAGAAGAGACCTCTGGCCTCTAGTCTGGAGGCATCTTTGTCTTTGGTTTTAAGTTGTGGTTGTGATCTGAGCTTGTAACTCAGGACTGGGTATTCAGTACACTGGAAGAAAACAATGTTTGGAGGGTGTTTTTTGTCTATGAACTTCAATAGTTCTGTTAAGTGAATTTTAAATTTGTGTTGGGGACACTAAGTAGTCCTGCACATCCAACAGCAACTGAATTGTCTGTATGTTATAACACACCATGTCTATTTAATTACACAACACATGATTTCACATAATTCCATGACATCAAAGTAATTTTTCACTGCTTTTTCACTTCTCAAAAACCAAAAATGTATAATTCAAAAATTATACAATTATTTTAATTTTATTAATTTTGAATTTTAATTTTTTTACACACAATAGTTTCCAAAGAGAGGTCCGATGCTCAGTGAAGTCTACTGCAAAGCTACTGTTAATTCAGTGCAGGGCCATAGTTCCCCTTCCTGCAGTCTCTAAGGAGACTGAAATTGTTATAGGAATTACTAACTAAATCTTGTGACTCCTTTTAGAGTCATTTCTCCAGCTGCCTTGCCTTCAGAGTTTGCTCTCCTGGGTGTTTTCTGAGCAAGGCTAAGGTTTGCACTGCAAAACAGAGGCAGAGAACCTACCCTACAGTGGTTACAGAACTCACCTGAGATACCTAAGTTCTTCACTGAATATCCCTCTGCTAGATTCAGCTCTTCATGCATCAGGATCATGGAGCAGCACATCTGCCTGTAGCCGTAGAACAGTGCCTAAGTCATGAGTATATAGGCATGTGCTGCAGAGATTACTGCAGCTGTACTGCTGCAATGCAGGGCTCAACGCAACCAGACATGGATGCCAAAACTCACAAAAATGCAAATAACAAAAGAAGCTTCACTTTTTATTGAAAATGTAAAAGTCATGTGAATCATGTACAATATTTTCTCATAAGGAAAATTTTAGCTGTTTCACAACGTTTCACAAAACTGTAAAACATTTTATTTTTATAAAGACTTTTTCATAAAACAAAGATAAAGTAAAATTACAAAGCTATTTCCTAAATTATTGACAAAGAACTGAAAATGTTTAACAAATTAATTCATAAAAATGGCAGGAGGAAGGACTTCCATTTGTAAATCTGTAAGAAGATGCACAAAGGTATAGGGGGGCATGGGTTTTTTGTTTCTAAACGTTTAAAATCAAGTGACATGCTAAACAGTACAGACGTGGATTCATAGGATGGTACAATTTCTAGGACTGCATTTCTCTACACTACCTCAAACAGTGCAACAGTGATTCAGTGTAAATCTCTACAGTGTTTCATTGATTCAATACTTGTGTTCAAGTACATGTCCGTGAGAATGATCAAAATTCCTACTTCTCTATTTTAATTTTCTTGTTTACAATAGGTATAAGTTACAGTAGATTATCCCCAACAGCATGATTCTAAATCAAATCAAATGAACTGATTTCACAATACATTCTGTAATAACCTGCTCAATAACATTAGCTTACTCACCTCAACATCTGTTGCAAACTACACAAGATCATTCTGCCAAAAATATAATAAAATTAAAAAAGGCTTTATTTCCATATACAGCAAAACTATTCAGCTAAATTAAAATAAATTCAAGATAATATGGTGGCTTCTTTTGGCAACAGAGAGATGACCCTATTGAAAATAAACATTTAAAATACTAGATACTATTCTTTAAAAAATTCTGATAAATGTATCCCAAATTGTTCATATAAAAATTATGAAAACCTCAGAGGATAAAACAAATTGACTATCTAACCAAAACAATTAACAATGTCTGGCAGGCAAAAATAAATTAAATTTGATTAAATTATATGTAATCATAGTATTTGGTCTGAAAAAGCGTGCATGTGTGTGTATGTGTATGCGTGTGTGTGTTTACATCTATGTGTGCTTATAAATAAGATTGCAAAGAGCTGAGAGCCAGCCAGCCTGACAGAGGTCAACTCCTCTGCTGCATCTTCTGCGCATAGAAATCCCTGCACGTCTCACAGCAGCGCTGGTACCACCTCATGTCTTGACACAGGTTCTTCTCTCGTATCACTCTGCAGTACACAGGCCACTGGTCACCCAGGCACTTGAATGTTAAAGCAGCTGTGAAACAGCAACAAAAAATACACGTAACTGTTACATTTATTGTGACGAATTGGGTAACAAAGATGAACAGGACACCAGAGTGTACCCATGAGTGGGAAAGGAGGACAGATTTAGATTTTCAGAAAAGAATGAACACGACTCCTCTTGTTTTCAATATATTCAACAGTAAAATTTTAGGGCCAGTTCAATTTATAAATTGGATTCAGTCAAGTCACACTGAAAGTGACTAGTTTCATGTCATGCAGCTGCCTCCTCACAAGAGATTTAAGGTGCATTTCTGCCCCACACAGAGGAAAGCTCAATTCTGCTAGGGAAGAATCCAAGGTTGTTAGGGGGCTGCAGAAGCAGTTCTGGCTGATGCAGTGCTCTGGTGAATGTTACCATTAGAAGCCTCAGTTCTAATAGTAGCAGAATGTGGTTCCCAGTGAAATTTAGAAGGGGAAATGTTTTCATCAGAGGCAGATGCGGAAAAGCAGGAAATAAGTATGAAAGTTGTTGCTTGTTTCCATTTTCAGCTTTTCCTCAAGAAATCAACACTTTGTGCCATGATGTCAGTGAATAGAAATTAAACAAAACTGCACAACGTTTTACCTAATCTTTCTTTGTAAGTAAATATCTGATAAATCTTTTCTGCCTACTTCATTGAAACAGACAGAACAAAATTGTCTTGCTAGCTTTTATACTATAGACACCACACAGCAAGGTACTCCTGTAAGCGTACGGAGTTGTAGGCAGTTAGCAAGTTCTATTTAATAAGGCAAAGACATTTTATCTACAAAAATGGAATTTGCTGCATGAAATCAATGAGATTTGATTTACTGGTAAATATTTAGTCCAGGCCCAATTATTTCCCTTTGTGTTTTTCTTAAATTTCTGAATTTTCTCTCTCCTCTTCACATAAACTCAAAATTTTGTGGGTTTTTTTTTTTTTTGAATTATCTTCCAGTGCAGCAGTCTGACAGCATCAATGTATTTCTAATTATTCTAAAGCATCTTTCCTTTTCCTTCTTTTAATCCTTACCTCCATATCTTTTACAGTTTATCCTCATTCATTTATTCAAGTTGCTCCATTAGTATTCTACTGCTGCTTCAGTGGTTGCTCCAAAAGTAATGTGTCCTGTTTTATTACTGGCCCACAAAATCAGAGGTGGATGTTGGTGGTATGGCAGTAGAGACTCAACATTCCTGCCAATATTCCCTTATATTTTATTGCCATGTCACAGATGGCAGCAAAGGAGCATTTCAACAGGATGGCCTCTGATATGAAAGTGCATCTGAAGCAACTGAATTCAATCTCAATACCACCGAATGCCTCCGTGCAGAAAAATGGCATCCACTGGCATTTATCAAGATTTGCTGAATGTTTGTGGAGATCAAATAGTAAATATAAGCATAGTAAGGTGGTGGCAGGTGGTGTGTTTCAGCCATGGCAACAATCATGTGAAAGATAAGCCATGTTATGGACCACCATGCTACAAGCACTGCATGAAGGCTCTTCTTTGTTTTCATTGAGCAAACTGAAACAATGACTACTATGCAGAAGTGTTTAAGGGTTAAAAGCTTCAGAGATAAATACCATTTCCTCACTCACACTCAAAGGATTACACAGCCTGGATTACACAGCCTGAAATGTTAGACTTGCTTTTCATGCAGGAGTAGTCCCTTTGACAGGAGAATTTATCTTTTCAGGGGGTCTGGAAAATAATCTAGAAAAGATATGCTGTCCACAGAAAGCTTTTCAATAATGCCCCAGTCATGCTCAAAAAGAAGATGAACACTGCAGGGAGTTAATGGTAAGACCACCATTAACAGCCCCTCAGGAAATGACTCTTAGAAAAATCAACAGATCATTTATGCAGTAAAATAATTTCTTTAAGACCAATAGAGACATCAGTTTCTCCTGGAACAGTAAATCTCTTCCTGTTAGCAATTTTCTTTCATATGTTTTATTGCATCAGTCACAGACTATAGAAATGTGTACTAAAGAGAAGTAGAAATAAAAAAATGCATAGAGGAACAAATCTTACCTCTTATCTTATCTTACAAATATAATGAGAACAAGAAGGATTTTCCTACTTTAGAAATGTTTGACAAAACTTAGTGGATAAAGAAACAAATTCTTAGCTCTAAAATAAACTTGTATTCACGCAGGACATTTTGATTCCGTAATATCACACAGTCTCATAACATAATCCTTCTCTGGGTAACAAAATCCTTTACCATCCTGAGGAACAGTCTCTCATAGACACAGTGGAAAAGTCAGGTAGAGAAAGAAGTCTCTGCAAAGAATTTGCATCTTCTGAATATCAGTCCTATGTTTTAAATTTATCATTGCTCTATGGAGAAAAAAAAACAACCTAAAACCAAACTTCCAGTAAGAAGGTGTCATTTTGGCTGCTTACCTAACCTGGGTGATGTTATTGTGTTAACATTAATTTTCTCATTGCAGGGGTGGAGATGACAGGGTCTGTAGGCTGCAGGTTTTTCTGAAGAAAAACATTCATTACCATGCCTTCCTGTAATCTTGTGCATGCACTGAATGACTCGGGACTGCATTCCTTTGCCACAGGTAACAGAGCACTGGAACACACAGAAGACAGAAATTCGTTGTAAAGGTATTTTTGCCCGCAAAACATGAAGTGAAATGCCAGTCCAGTTGAAGCCAATGGCTCTTACCGCAGTCTGAGATTTCTGCCTTCCGTTCAATTACCTTAACAAAAATACATCAAAAAACATAAACAAAATGGCAGTGCCACTGAAAGATTGATTCTTGCGTGCTGTGTCTGCCGAAATTTTTGCAGTCAGTGAAGAAGGTGAAATGTAGCAAGCTGCATGAAGAAAGAAAGGGTTTTCTCCTCTATTTCTTTTCTAGTTTACTGTTAGAACGAAGATGAGAATGATGAAACAATAGAAAATGCTGACAGTGAGAAGCATTTTGAAATAACCCATTATTCCCTCTGCCAGTGCAGAAGTGCTCTTTCCACCAAGTAGAGTGTTTGTCTCCTTCTGCTTTTACTTCCCACTTTTTTTTTTCATATGTCACACATAAAACACATGCAATCAGTGAGACACTACCTAGCTTTTAATCACCCTCCCCTACTTGTTTCCATAGTGAATGAAAAAAGAAAACAGCTAAGTACTATAATAACAATAATAATGACCTACTTTTATCACAGTAACTTAACAAAATAGAATAAGTTGAGTAATGCTTTATGAACACATACATAAACCTGTCCCAAACAAACAAATTATGCCTTTTCCCCGACTTCCTAGGAATAAAACTTCACAACACACAAAGTATTGTTCGTTCACTTGCATACGTTCAGTTGCATTTGATTGTAAGTACACTGAAAAAAAAAAAAAAAAAAAAAAAAGAGCTTTGATTTGCTCCTATGTGCTACTGATTTTGACTCATGTATCTACAAATTTCATTCAGTTTTGGACACTTTTGTAATAGAGACCATCTTCAAGTATTAATTTCTTGCAATGAATCTTATGAGCACTGGCTAGCAACTTATGCATCGATACCCATATAATCCTGAAAACACTTTTATTCTTCTAAAAATAATAGTTAAATATTCATAAAATGTTTTCTTTGGAGACTTCATGAAGCAACTGGAAAAGAATTGAAATAAGAGAGAAAAACAAGGAGTGTATCCTGTAACAACAGCACTTTCCCAACCACCCTCCCTCTCAAGATGGAGATAGAGAAGTACAGTTTACTAAGCCTCTGGCAAAATAATAGATTTTGAATGTAAGAAGCACTACAGGGGTTTTTATCCATCCCTTTTACTGTCTGTGTGCATTTGGGTGACAAGCAATGTTGGTAGAAGGAAAGATTTACACATTCCAAATAGGAACTATGTGGCTTAAGAGGAGCTAGACTCATGTTTCACTCCTAAAACGGCAAAAGAGACTAGGATATATATCTAGAGGGTGTTTTCCAAAAGTGTTAACAAGATCCAAAGCATCTTATTCATCTTGTAAAACACATTAAATTAAACACTGACATTCTACGGATGTATTAAGTGGACTTGATTTTGCTTCTCAAAGTTGTACATCAGGAGTAACTCCACAAAGTCAATAAAGTTGTTACAATTATTTACGAAGTTAATCAGGTATTGCCTGCATAGTTCAAAGCTTGCAAAGACATTCAATTAGAAACATGCAGTTGTCTATTCAATAGCAATCACGACTTAATAAGTGAACCACTGTACTGATTGCAGGAGGAAATCCAGCAGATACTGAAGTTGTCCCAAAAGAGACTCCCATCCACTTCTAATTCAGCAGGCTGCTTTTTGATTGTGTGAGAAAATTTACTTTCTTGAATTCTCTACCATTTTCCTGTGTAGCTAAAAATGCAATGACTTTCTATAGTGGCAAATATTGGATGTATGATAAACATATAGCATTACACATAAAGATATTCAAATTAAATAACCACAGTGGCCAGAACATTTATCTTAATAAAATTCCAGCCACTGGTTGGATTCCTCTCTCTGTAAGTTCTGAGAGATTTCTTGTCAGAATATTTTAGTGGATTGACATATGAGACAATGGAATAGTAAACTTAAAAAAAAAAAAAAAAAAAAAAAGACAAACCTGGGAATGAAGGCAAGATGAAGGTACTCTTTTAAGACTATCACAAAATTAAGGGTAATTTTGCACAGAGTATTGTATTCTTTCCCTTCAGTAAAGCATTTTCATGTTTAGTAACCAGAATTAAAGCGTTTGTGTGTCTCGCTCCAATTTAGGAGTGAGGCAAAGGTTCTTTTGATATGTTATGCCCGGCGTGAGATTAAGAAGAAGAACATTCAAATGTTGATCCGACCAGTTTATTGGAAATAATAGATAGTTGAGGGGATGGGGAAGGGAGAGCGACGAATGCCAAAATTAGGGTGATGGGGAAGGGAAAGTAGGCGATAGAAAAAGGTAGAAAAGTGCAAGAATTACGTTAGAGCGGGGAAGAGTCACCTCCTGAATGCAGCAGCGTCCCGTAACCCGTTGTTAACGTTGGTCCGGGGTAAAATAAGCATAGGGGAGAGCGGCAGCGGAGTAGCAGGCTGCAAGCAGCAGATCGGTGAATCGCAGAAAAGATGGTCAGAGTACCGTGGTCTCAAGAAGCAGAATCACGGACAGCGAGGTCCCACGGAGCAGAGTCTCGAGCAGCGATCCCGGAAGAGACAGTAGGCAGCAGTAGGACAACGGTGGAGGTCAGATACCTAGATACCCACACAACCGTGGTTTGTCCGTGCCCCTTTTATCCTTCTTTCCAGCCTTCGAGAGATTTCGGGACGGCTCGGGTCAGGGTCTTGTGATTTCCTCAGAGATGTCAATCTTCCTTGAGATGGGCCAACACGAAAGACCACTTAAGGGCCATTGTTCAGTATCTTATCTCCCTTTCGTAGCTCCCGGACTTGTCCATCTCCTAAACAAAGGGATTTCTCGAACCTTGGTTCCTGTGTATTTCAGACAAAGGGAGTCCTGGAACCTTGGCCGGGACTTGCCTGAACTTGTCCATTTCATCAAACTTTGAGACAGTACTGTAAAAAGCATGGCTTCTTACATTGTGAAATCACAGTACGTTTGCATCTTTTATCACCTACAGAGATGGAGGACAGGAGGATGGACCCAGTACATATGATCTCTTAAAAACAATTTATCTGCCTTTATTTTTGTTTATCCTAAAATGAGCAAGTGCAACCTTGCCATCCGGAGTACTGACAGGAAGTGAGAAGAGGATTTGAAGATGCTTAGTGATGAACTGGACTTCTGGTAATGAACTGTGCTCTACTGGTTTGTCTACTAACTGATAATGCAGAACAAATCCCTCCCTGTGAAGGTGCCAGTGCAGAGAGCATTCTGCCAGCAGCCACATCTTATCTCTATCACACAAGCACTGGCCTGAAAGCTTTTACTGCCACTGAGTCAATCACAACAAGCAGACATCCCTCTCAGGTAATTAGGTAATCCTTCTCAGGGCCTTCATTCCAATACAGACTGGCAAAACTTGGGTATTAAAATCTTAAGGGGCAAATTAATATCCCCTTAATGACCGATGCACTGTAAGATATTTCAAAGAGCTCTAGGAAGCATTACCACGTAGTTTTCATGCAAAGTAATATGCAACTTCCAAACAATTCAATTCTGTCTTGCATGACCTATCATACAAATTTTAGAACAGAAAAATGACTCTGAAGGGTAGTAAAATAACAAGTTTCAATAAATGCAGAAAGTATGTGGCAAAGCAAGAAGCACACTATTTTTCTCCCCCTTCTCCTCCGATTCTCCTCTCATTTTACCTAATTTTAATAGAAATCTACTACATTCTAGCTTAGTATTTATGATCTTATAAAACTGAGAAATTTAATTAAGTCTTGAAAGATTCTCAGGGAAAAGTTTGAAGAGGCAGGACTACCACACTAATCTGCCATCTAAAATATTTAAAGCTACCCTGATAAGTTTATGAGTAAGGAGACTTTTTCCCCAAGCCACTAATGTTTTAAACTCCATTGTATAATCATGTTGTGCTTTACTGTCTTTAGATATCATCATCTGCAATGGTGTCTGACTTTTTGACTTCAGAATTAGAATTCTACTCACTGGATGCCTCAGCAACAAGAACAAAAAGAAAAAGGTCAGAAAACAAATCAGGTTACTACTGCTATGTTCTCATGCTCAAAGTAGTATGAAATATAATACCTTCTAGCAAAATTTACAAATAGACTACATACAATCAGAGCAAATGAACTGTTTTAGTCATTTTAAAAACACATGAAAATAAAATGAAAATTTTCAGGTATCCCATATTATCTGTATAAAATTAGGGAAAACATACTTCAGGTATGGCATTTAGTAGTGGCATTTGCTAGTGACAGGGACAATGAGATTTCTGCTTGTCTCCATGAACTGGTCATATACCTGAGTTTGTGTCACCTGCACAACAGCCAACTGCTTACATAACCAAGAGCAGTCATTTAATTCTGGGAGATAAATCATATCCACAACATCCTTCTTTTTGACTCTGCACATGTGAAGACTCATTCCAATTTCTCCAGAAGACATCTCAGTTTCTGCAAACCAGCTAGATGCAGTGCAGAGCAAGAGCTCTGACCTTCACCGTGAAACTTACTTCGCTACATACATATCTTTACTTTCAAGGTCCATATACAAATGTCTCCTAACCTTGTCTCACTTCTACATTTTCCTCACTGAAAATGCTCAGCTTGAGGGAAATACTGCTCACTGGATACATAAGTATCACATTTTATGTAGAACTTACAGTATGTAGTCAAGGCTGCAAAGGTTCTGTGTAGCTTCCAAGTTTAAAACTGTAACAAGATTTTCAATTTACAGCAATATTTTCATCTTCACATTCTAAGCTGTAAATTAAATTATAATATTGCCCATCTGTCAAAACGGATTTTTCCATACGTATATGTGTTACATATAAATGAGTACAAAAATATGTAAAGCTTATTTAAATAAAATTTTCAGAAAATGCCCACTCCAAACCAATATCTATATGAACTTTCGTAGATTCAGTAGATCTCAGGTTTATTTCAACACACATCTTTTAGGATGAGAGAATAGAAAATGTTTTTGTCTTCTCCCACACCTCCCAAATACATGCTTCCACATGCTATACTTTATTCTGCAGTGGTGAATTACATTTTAATTTTGACTGTTTTGATGACCTACACTTTAAGGCCATGAAGATGATTAGCAAAAATTCCTGTAGGACAACTGTGTCTGTAGGTTTAGACTAAATGTTCTAATACGCAGCCAGAGGTTTTTTTTATGTGGCTGTTAATCTGTGCATTTTGGACATATTCCTAAAAGTACTGTAAAACCGTTCAAGTAGCAAGACATGTAAAACATTCCTGTTAAAGATTACAAAAAACAAAAAAAAAAAAACAAAAAAAAAAACTGGATAAATATAGTTAAGAGCCTTTTTCGTTTTCGTTTTTTTTTTTCTTTTTTCTTTTTTCTTTTTTTTAAGAAAAGGAAGTTTTTTGTTTTTTTTTCTTTCAAATGAGATCCACCCACCCTATTTGAATTTTGTCCTACTTTTGAACTGGTTTAGACATAATTTCAGGGGAAGAAATCTAGGTGTTAAATATAACAATCCTTACACTTGGCATGCACATCAGTTACCCAATATTCCTTATTTCTTTTTCCTGCCAAAGATATATATTCTGGAGAGAATGCATATTCCCATGGCCAACAGCTGAGGAAGGTGCTGTAATGCCTTGGCTGCTTCCAGCTGGCCTTTCAAAGAAGCAGGAATTCCTAAATTAAGGGAAAAATTGTCACTGGCAGACTGTAATGGCGAAAATGCATCCTTTTGCCAAGACAATAGGCAATCACTGCAAAGGCTCATACAATCCTCAGTGAAAAATCCAATCAATATTAACAGAATTGACTTGGAGAATTTATATTCAAGAAAAAGTGGATTGTTCAATAAAAAGTTTTACAAGTCTAAGTATCATTAAAAGTGGAGAAGTGCTCTAAGAAAACTCGATGAGTTCTACTGGAAATTATTAGCAGAGCATTCCTAGTCATATATGCACAGGTTCATCAGTTCCAGCATTCAAGCAGTTTCAACTTTTTAATAAAGTGAGTGTGAAACAAGCATAGCAAGCTAGCAGATGCTAGCAACAGGATTTGTATTTTCTATCATGCTTGCAACAATTTTGTATATCTGAAGTTCACTTTTTAAGGCAGATAGTCAGTAAAAGTTCTGCATTTGTTTGCAATAAACTGAGTTTAACTATATTCCTAGTTTTAAAGGTTACTATACAAAGTAAATAATCTGTAATTTACTTCAACATTATTTTTCAGAAACTATTTGTGAACAGTGCAACTAACACACACAAAAAAGGGAGTAATAGTTTCAAATATAAGATGAAGTTTGAGTTCTTCTATTCATCATTTCCAGGAAGGTCTTTCTGCCTCTCATTTGTGACACACCCAATACCTCAGTCTGTGAATGCCAAAAATATTCAGAACTTGCGCTGAAAAAAAGTCTGCAGTTGGTATCCTAGGTTTAGTAAGTTTTAGTTGTACTTTTTTGTTGTTTTGTTTTTTTTTTTTCATTTTTTCTTTCTTGCTCTCTTTCTTGCTTGCTCTGTCAATCTCTCTCTCTCTCTCTCTTTTTTTTTTTTTCTTTGTCTTTCTCCAAGAGCTTTCCTTTTTACCAATCAGTATTTGGTTCAAAAGACATAAGATTTGAAAGGAAGATCGATGGCCCCAGCCCACCTTTGATAAGCTGGAGTAGAGGCAGGCCTCATGAAGAAGTCCTCATCATCTGGTCTCAAGAACCTACAGTTTTCTCTTCTCTACTTTTTTAGTCACTGTTAGCTTTGCATGGAGATTACCTAGGCTGTTCAGTGGAAGATGAGAAACTGCTCTTGGTAATAGCACAAAAAGCAACTGACAGTTTACAAGTAAGATATGACTGTGGAAAATCACATGGAGTTTAGCTTAACACAATTGCTACACAAATGACAAAAAAAAAAAAATCATTTGGAATAGGATGGTACACAGAAGTTTCTCTATCAACAATCTGTGCTGTAGACCAACACTGATCATAGGCGTTGATCTTAACAGACATACTGGACTTAACTAAGAAATACTATCTTCTTTGTCCACGTGTGAGACCCTGGTTCAGTTCCTTATTTATCTTCTTTCTTTCTTTCTTTCTTTCTTTCTTTCTTTCTTTCTTTCTTTCTTTCTTTCTTTCTTTCTTTCTTTCTATCTATCTATCTATCTATCTATCTATCTATCTATCTATCTATTACTTTGGAAAAACCAGGTCACAGTCCCCCACTACTTGGCTGAGTAAGCTTGAATGTTCCATTGAGAGTAGCATTTTGTTGAGACAGAGAGCCTGTTGACATTCCTCCACAATATTTGCAGTGTTGGGTTAATTCACAAAATCCTACACAGTGTTTTGAGTGGTGAATTTAGAGGCTGGACAGCAGTAGAGCATACCACCTCCTGTGAGATGAAGAGTACTGGTGGGACATATGATCTCATGCTCCAGGGAAGATTTATACTGCAATGTTCTTACTGATTATACAAGGATGGGCAGAAGACCCTTGATTGTGGAAGGAGAAATCCCTTGCAAGACTGAAGAGTTTTTAACATGGTGTATAAGACAGTTGGGGATCTCCATGAAACCAAGGAAAGAGCAAAAGGAAAAGGTATTTTTTTTTATGATGGATTCTTCACTGACTTAGAACTCTATCATGTAACTCTTTATCATGTATTAAAACTCTTTATCATGACTTTCCTTTTCTGCGCAAACAGAATTCTGATGACTAATCTATTATTCTCCTAAAAATATTAACTTAAAAGTTCCTGAAATCTTCATACTGAACACTAAGCTTCTGCAGAAATTCTATGTATGATAACCTGAAATCCTGATCCACAAAAACAACAGACTGCTTTTTTTCATTTGTTTGTTTGTAATTTCAGGTAAAGTTGCCCAGCTTAAATGTATATCTCTCCTTAGTCGTGACACATACTCTCAAAATCAACAGAAGACCATCACAATTTATACACCTGTAGGTTTAGCAGAAAATTATTTACATGCCTCTGAGTTGTATGAAGACTCAATTTTTATTTTCCCAGCTTTGTAGACTATATTTCTTTTTCATGCTTTTTTTAAAGGCAATATACATGCAAAACTGAAACTAAATATTCAACTAATTTTTTTGGTAGTAAAATAGATCTGTAATGTTTGTGATATTCAGAGATGAGGGAAGTCAAAGCTAACCTTATTAGGATCTTTACTATTCAGTCAACAGAGCAAATAACTTTAGTCAACTGCACTTCTGCAATGCTTGTATACTAATATTTTGTGAATATTTTTACAATTTAGAGATACCATATGCTTTCCTAAAGCTTACATTATTTTTAAAGAGTCAGAATAGAAATTGGAAGGAGGCAATTATTTGTTAGATGTGATAAAAATGCAATTCATAACTGCTTAAGAGGGCTGACACTTAGCTTTAATATGATACTGCTCACACCCTTAAAAATTCCTTTCTGTGGCATTCTGTATGTAGCACTGCCATTAGTGCTTTGTGGTAAGTAAGACATATTCATACCTAACAGTTTCACATGTGAGAATTCACTAAATTGTTTTTTCACAGAAGACGACTTTCTATTGATTGTAACTATCAAATAACAAAACAAGAATACGATAAACTGGAAGCAGTTAGTTTCAAAGATATCATAACTACCTTTTCTATGAAATTAATAGGTCTATGTTGTTCTGGATTAGTGAAAACAAATTCTTGAAAGCATTTTGAGAACTTAGCCTTTGAATATGTAATTTGATGTTAGCATATATCACAAAACTGCTGTGTAAAAATCCTTCCAGGGAAAATCACAGTTCATCAAGGTAAATATTTATTTAAGTGATTACAGCATTTCTAATGAAATGACAATTCAAAGAACCCACTAAGAACATAAATAAAATGTTACAGGAGAAGAAGAAATCCCCTTCGTATTTCCAAAATTTCCATGATTTATTATATTTACTTTCAGAAATTAAAGAAATATAAGTCAAAGGCTGTTCTGTATCACCTAGTAATACTAAAAGTAAATGAAAGAGCTCTTCCCTAACAATTACTTTATTTCCATTCAGTATATTTACCAAATTTCACACCATGAAGATCTTAGGTGATACAAGTAATTATGTCAAATGGATATGAAAGATATTCAAAGAAAAACAAAGAAACAAATCCTGTCTGTATAACAGGAAACTGAATCTTAAGGTTATTTTAGCTAAAATACTATGATCTCAGATATAGTTCATTACTTCTAAAAAAAATGACAAAAATACCACAACCCTAAGCAAAGCAAAACAAAACAAAAAACCAAATAATAATAAAGAACACAATATAAAAGAGAAACGAGGAAAATGAATTAGAATATTACTTAAAATTATGAGCAAAACCTCACCGATTTTCTCTTCATAGTATCTAGATACAGTCAATGCAAGAAAATGAATCTCCAGAAAATTCCATTTAATTAATTGGATAATTGTACTAAAATGAAATGTAAATTTTATTACATATGATAAAGGAATCCAAAGCTAAGAATGCTATTAGAGAACTATCAAAAGGCCAGAATACAGACAATGTTAACCAATCTGAGCTGTTGTGATCCTGCGATAAATTCACCCAAGAACAATCACTACTTTTGTTTGAACAGTGTTCTACGTCAATTTTAGCAGAGATACTTGCAGCAAGATTATATGAGGAAACTTTGGAGATTTAATGTAGTTCTGTGAATAACACTCTGAAAGATAATGTAGAAAAATAATTTTTTCTTCCATTATTTAAAAATTACAGACAGTAAAAATAATTTCAAATTGAAACCTCACTAGAAGTTATTACAAAACAGTAAAAAATAAGAATCATGTAGCATAAGACAAGCAACAAACAAGAAAAAACAATAAATACTTGTGTGGTAAAAAAAGAATTGCATAATGGCTCAAGTTTATCTCAAGCATGAACACCTGACAGTATTATCTGCATTAGCTTATGAAAGATAGGATGAAAAACGCATGAAATAAATGTTTTCCAACACACAGAATTCATCTAGATCCCACAAGAGCAGGAGGATTACATAAATGCTAGCAGAAGCCAAGTCAAAAAGCTTGTTCCACTTTGGCAGAAGATACAGTCAGAGATGCTGATGAAAACATTTGGAAGGACAGAGAGATTATCTTAGAGATTGAGATACACAAGGCAAAAGAATGCCTACTGGGCTAAGTCTCAGTACTGGACTGAGTAACTGAATTTTCCTGCAGACATTGACAGATTTGGAATGATTTGTCAGCTATCAGAAAAAAAAATAAAATCTAGCCATCATCACGAACAGACCAATGATATGACTTTGTCCAACATGTATCACCAAGCAAAAGCAAGAAAGATTATGATAGAAAATAGGGTAATGAACATGCAGCAAGCGCTTGTATTGAAAACATGAAAAAAAATTGTAGTCGAAAATGCCAGGGAGTGCTGTTCTCCAAATCAGAGATGAGCCATGAAATGCTAAATAAACTGCAGCATTTTCCAGTTATATACTGAGATAATATCTACTTCGTTCCACCATAACCTCAGGCATAGCATCAGTCACTGTAAAATGATTGGAGATTCCTAAGTGGAATAGTGTGTACATATGCCATGTATTTGTTTCAGTTAAATGAAAGTCTAAGAAAAAAATACAGAAGCTGGCATTTTTGTTTTTCCCGTACTCATCCTTGACCCTCAAGGCCCACCTTATTCATGATTCCTTAGTTCCTTTCCTCATAATGTACTTGCACATAAATTCATCTTAGCTCCTGGGGAAACTGTGAAATTCTCACGGACTCTGTAGTTCTTATCTAATAAAATTTTGTAGAGAATAGTCTTCTCAGACCAGGCCTGACAGAAGGAAAATTAGTGCCAGCACAAGGACGCAGGAAAGATGCTTGCTGTTAACGTTTGTCATTCAGTAGAGATATCTGGAATATACATTCTGCTAGTGTGAGAACTCTTCTTTATTTTCCGGCTCAAAGCTTGCTTCCTAAAGCAGTTCTTGTGATAAGACTCTAAATGATTTATTGAGGAGGTGAGTGATGGGTGCTACCATGTGACAATCAATGTGTGACAATCAACATCACTCTGTGGACATTTGAAAGCACCTTCCTTCATAGCTATTTGCCTTCAAAAAATGTGCTCAGGATTGTTTACTGGTGGAAGATCTGGCCTGTGACCAAATCACTCCAGTTTGCTATGGGAGACTGGGGAATAATACCACTGTATTCTGTGAAGGCAAGATACAAGTTGGCGCCTCCATGCTCCCTCTTATCTTCTGGCAAGGCTTGGCAGATGGGAACAAAAGGAGTTCCTGATGAGATACAAAAGGCAGAAGGTGTCACTCCAAAAGGAGCTGACTCAACCACTTCAGACTTATACAAATATGTTTATACTTCCATTGGAAAGTATTACCACAGTTACCACTGTCAACCAAATAGCCCCTGACAACCCATCACTACTGAAAACAAACCTCACTGGACCCATGGTGGTGACTATCTCCCTCTTGCTCTTTACAAAGACTCCTTGCTTTTATTTCTTATCTTTTCTATCACCTGTCTCCCTTCCCCCATCTGCCCAATTGATTAATATTTGTAATAAGTTGGTCGGACCAACATTTGAACCACTGTTTCTTAAACTCACAATGGGTATACATCTATCAAAGTACCTCCTTTCCTTCCTATAAATTGAGCAAGACAGCTAGTTGGGCTGTGATGAACTGCATTGTAACAGGTGTGTAGCACAGAGAATAAAAATTTCCCTGGTCAGGTATAATTTATATACTTGAATTCTGGATCAGCCTTTCAGAGAACTCATTGTGTAAAGATCCCAGGAGCAAAACTCAGTTGGCATTTCAGGGAGACCAAACAATTAAGTCCTGGATAGAGGATATTGCTTCTGTTCAACAATTCCCAGGAACATTATTATTTATCTAAAGACATGCTTATATGTATATGTATATATAAATCCCTTTCAGCAGTAACACTTGTATTATTGTAAGTCTCATAACTAAAAAGGTTTGAGAACTGATATTTGGCCTGATCTAGTCTGCAGTAGAAAGGCTTGGAAGACTGCAGATAGTGGCAAGTGGTGAGAGCTGTGCTCTTTGACTTCTATTTTATAGATGCATGATACATCTCTTGTCAGCTATAAACATGTTTATTTTGCCTGGTCTTCTTTCCTCTGAGAGATCCAAATGTTGAGAGAGGTCACTGAGCTAGCTTCAGAACAAGAAAGAGGGTTCCTGCTATCCTCATTGTAGTAGAAACAACCATTACTCAAAGGCATCCTATTTGCACTTCTAACCCTTATAATTATAGATAATGTATTTTTAAAAAACAGACTTCACTTTGACTCTATATATCCCTTGAGAATAATCCTCAACTCCAGTATCAAAGCTTAATAATGCAGTGTAAATGTGCATGTATCATTTTATCTGGTTGAAGATCTTAAGTGAATGTCATGGTTTTTAATGGTTCAACTAAGCTTTCTTCTTCAAGTTACACCTTGCATCACCTTGTACAATTTCAAGGACCTTTTTGTTGGTCAAAAAAAGACATTCCAAGAACTTACCCAGTGGACAGTATCTCATATGATTACTTCTCATGCAAATATTTCAGCTAAATTTTTGGGATCTGACATTTTTTTTATTATTTATTTTAAATACTATTTGAAAAATATTATTAACATTTTAGATGTTTACATTTTTATCTACTGTGCACAGTTAAAGAACTTCTAAGAAATGTCACAAATATTCTTATAGATAAAAAGCATTTTGAGTATCTGCAATTTATCCCATTTCTGGACTCTGGATTTCTGACTTTCTGTCAGAAAGTCCACAGGTAAAAAGAGGAATTAATGCCAGCATGAGACAGCAGCCATTTTCGGAAAGTCAAACACCCACATTAGCGCTGTCTACTGAAGCTATGGGAAGAATTATTTATTCAAAAAGCCATTTATATTTAAAGACATGGGTCAAATCACAAAGACTGGTGGATACTCTGAGTCTAGTATGTCACTAAAATATCACATCAATCATTCATATTTGGCACAGTCAGATTGCAAAATCTACTAATTCAATGAATAGCTGCCATCAATATAGAAGGTAATTACAGAATGTAAATGAACAATTAGTTGTCAACAGTAGAAAACAGCAAAGTGGAGATGATCTATTTAAGTATGGCACGCATATCTACAGTCTATTAAACTTAAGACAAACTGGATTACACAGTGTTAAGTTTCATGAAATTCATGCCAGCTGACAAAAAAAAAAAAAAAATTAATTTCAATAGAAATAAGAGTTTGCTTTGATGATATCAAATATGTCTTTCGCCAATAAGCTAGAGTCTAGAAATCATTTCTGTCAGTTCTGTGGAAGTGACAAACACTCAGTAAGGCAAATGATAACCAGACTTCTTCACTTAAAGCAGTGATTCCAAGCTGTTGATAGAACCATAGAATTTATGGCTGGAAGGATAGGCCCAAAAATTTGTTAAGCTGCCCAAAGATTCAAAGTTTATTACTGCATACTAACAACATTTAATTTTGAAATATTGATGGGTATAAAAGGGAGAAAACAGCATTTATATATCAAGTTCTCAGTTATCTCTTTTCATCACTTCTGCTAGCAGTGTTACCCTTTTCTTTCTCTGAAATACTATCCTTTCATGTGGCACCCTGTAGCATGCTGTACATTATGCAGTGAGACTATGACTGCACTAAACCCTTGATCATGGGTTCTGTTTGCATCTATTGCTAGCTACCAGGGGGTTTTTCCCCCCCTCTTTTCCCCTTAGTTTTACTTTATACAACTCCTATAGTCCCAGGAGGTCACTGTGGGCTTGTTAATTGTTCAAGAAGGGTAATGTCTATTTTTAAAATGTTTTCCAGTTCTGTCTGCTTTTTGGCTATTACAAAGGGTGGTCTTAATTTGTTTTTCTCATTTATTCTAGGCAAAATACTACAGTTTGCTTGACTGATCTACCATAAACCTATCTGTCTAAAACAAATTTAATTAATATCACAGAATTGGAAATGAACAAAAATCTCCCCACTCTGATTTTATTATACTGACATCTTCTATAAGATTTCCTCACACTTCCTTTCTGAAACAAAGACATACCTCACCTGCTGGAAACTTACTGTATAATTAGGTCAATATGAACATTATTAACATGATGCTAAAACTATTTTGACTTCAATTATTTCACAGTCACATATTCTCTTTGTCCATAAATCTATTAATAGATTTGAGTTGCAGCCAATACTGTTCCATCCCTAGATGAGAAAAAGCTAATTATTTCAGGCTGGGATCTAAAGAATAAAAACAAGGCTAACAATCTTGTCAGTGAAACTACAACATTAATAATACTCAAATTCTGTATTTTCAATTAAAGGAGAACAAATCAGTTATTTGCTATGGAAATTTAGGGATTGTTTAAATGTTTCAGCACACAGTTTAAAGGTTGAACATCTCATGTGTTTTAACAATTGGCAAAAAGTGAATTTGTTTTTTTTCTTTTTCACATTATTACATGTTATTTGATCAGGATAAAAGAGAAGCAATGATTGTCACTAAGAACTGCTTTTTGTACCACTCAACTGAGAGATCTCTCTATCAATTGTTGGTTTTATTCTGTCTCCCCTCAACAGACATGGAGACACTGTCTTTCTTTCACCCGCTGTCTGGAGGGCATCATACAGACTATCTTAAACAATCTGAAACAGGACATGAGTTCTAAGACTTACTGACGTAAAAACCAAGCAGTGGCTTCAGACGTCTTCTAGTTATACAAGAAAAAATTATCAGATCCAACTTTGATTCCCCTTCTAACTTCTTCAGCCAACAGACAAAGCAAAATACACCCCAACCATGTGAATCATTATGACAAATTCTGTATTTGACTCTTGTTTCGCTCCAGTCTAATACACAGGTACTGTTTAGAAAGTCAGCTGTCACTTCCTATTTAGCCCCTACTGAGTGCATCATTTCTTTCCAGATTCCTATATAAAATCTTATCTTAGCACTTACATCATATTATATGCTTTGATTCCCATACACATACGCTTACACTCCTTCACTTACTACAAATGACTGTTCTAAATTCTATTCTCTTGCCCATTTCAATCCTATTATCACTTCCAGAATGCCTCCAGAAGTTTCTGGCATAATATCATATCTAACTTAAGATTTTTTATTATTGTTTTCAAAACATACTCTACTCCCAAATTATCCTCCCTTTCAAAATTCATCCTGCCTCTTATGCTTCAATTATTCTACCAGTGTACTGAGGATTCTAGATAATAGCAAAATATATGCGTATACATAGCTTCCAACAGAAAGTTCCCTAAAAACAACCTTTGAGTATTCTGTACTGTCTTCATTTAAGTAACTACTCATACAGTGATGTGAACTTCTCTAGTAAGTCATCTAGATGTGTTAACAAACAGTGCACATATATTTCATTTATCTATCCCCCTGCTTATTTCTTTATCCTTAGATGACAAATTATTAGCAAGAGTTATTGCTCATGATACAAGCAAGCTACACTATGCTCTGTTTAAATCCATATTAAATGTGGTAAGCTTTCTTCATCTGAAGAAAACATTTGTGTTGCTCAGCATTGTATTCCATGGACAGCATTCACAGAGAAAAGACAATGAAATTGATAATGTTTCAGGACAGTGGCTCCAACAGTTCAATTTGAGTAGTTTCTCAGCACACTCATGAGGGCAGGCACAGAGTAAAACTGATGTTGAGAACAGAAATTTTTAGCACATTGAGCCACCTTGCTGACTTAAGAGCTATTAAGGAGTTTAATGTTGCATACATACAGTTCAGATTATACAGCATATGTATAAGTTAGATTAGTATTTTATAAGGATTTATGTGTTTTTTGACTTTTCAGAGCCTGTAGTCAAGTCTTCTTTGATCTTGGTATTACTGTTAAAATGTTGAGCAAAAGAATTATTTGATCTCAATGTGACTGTACCTCTACAACAATATTAACTCCACTACAGCACTACCACGGTTAATAATAATGTTATCTTTCCAGTAATAGTGAAGTTTAAGCTTCATTTAAAATCATGCCTTAGGAGTTCAAAAGGAGCAGCAAAGCCAATAAGGATCACATTAAGCCTCTTGTTTCAATGTGTGAGAAGTGTCATTTAAATTTTTCAAGCCAAGTCTTGGCATTAGCTAGGGGGAACTTGGCTTTGCTCAAAGGAACAGCCTTCTGTCAATGTCAAGAATGATCCTGAAGAGTAAAAACAGTGAACACAGAGGGCTACACTGAACTTCTATGTTAGAAACAAACGTGAGCAAAGATCAACATTTATTTGAGGTTTCCATTTGTTTCCCCTATTGCAGATATATTAATATGTATGACATGACTTCATGTTGCTATGTACTCTAGCAATGGAACAGAATAGTAACAGGGTAAAAAAAAAAAGAGGAAATCCAAGTATATTTTAAATTGAACTCAAGTCTCTGCAGAGAAATTGAAGTATCTATTATTTTTGTATAAATCCTAGAAAATCTCAGTTGTATAAGTCACAATCAGGCACACCATTCAAAAGATTTTGTCAATTCCATATGAAATACTGCCTCATATTCTGTTTCTGAAGTTTAAAGCACAATTTAGGTGATACTGTTAAAGCCTTGACAGGAGAAAGGCAGAACCTTTGAAATGCCAGTAAATTTTAAACAGGAAGAAATACATTCTCATACATGAATCTATGACATGGGCTTTTGTGAAAAGTACTGAATTGGAGAATAAAGCCCTTCTTTTTCTTCAGAGGGCACTGGGAATACAGTATAACTGTCTGAGCATCCTTGCATAGCCTCAACAATGCTGATTTGAATGACTGCTTCAGCTAAGAAAGCAGATAGTCATTTCTACATGGTCTACTTCTTGTTCATGCTACTGCTATATGATGCAAGTTTTTTCTCCACTTTTGTTGTATGGAAAAGCAACTACTAGGCTTATTTCCAAACATATCTTCTTATAAAAGTAACCCTGCTTCTGAAGATAAGTTGCTTCTGGCTGTTGCTTAAAAATTAATGGCTATACCGCCTTGTATTTCTGAAGTAGCTAAGGTAGGGGGTTACATCCTAGTTTCTATGACAGTGCTCCAAAAAATCAAGTATTTGAAAATAACTCATAAAGAAGACCAGAAAACTGAGTAAGCAGTAATATGATAGTGACAATTTGTACCCCACAGTCACTATAGTCATAAAATGGGAGCTCACAAGAAGAATTCTGTGAAACACTCATTACCCATACAGTTCTTGCAGCTAATTCTTGGAAGGCTGGCTAGTCATACATTACTGGCTTTAGTCCTTGTTTCCAGCTATTACATCATATTAAAAACAACCAAAAATACATTAAATACTTCTCCATGCAAGCAAGTTTAAAAGCTTTTGCAGTAATGTTATGCACTGAAAGAAGAAGAGATGTTTGCAAGGTTATGAACAGAAGCAAAATAAATAAATAAATAAATAAGAATATCTTTGCTAAAGCATGGTCTGTGATAGGGCAGTAACAAACCTTAGTAATTTTTTTTTTTTTTTTTTCAGAATTTCATTGTGTTTTGAATATTTTAAACCGTACCAGATGTTCAGGTTCCCAGTCCAATAATACATTCATTCAATCGCAGATCTAACCAGTGTCTTCTGGTACTGTTTGGCCTGTGTGTATGTATTTCATTGAAATCAAAATCCCTACACCAAGGAAATGACTGATATTTACATCAGGTGTTCAAAAAAAACCCAGTTATACATGCTTTCTAGTTATTAAATGGTGTACTTGGAAATAGACTACGCTAAACATGCTTCCTTATGAGGCTGAAAGGTACAATTCTTGGAATTGTGGACAAATAAAATCTGCAAACACAATGAAATGTCTTTGAAATGACCTTAATTGGAGTATAATTATTGTAATTAATTACAGTTGGTTTACATCTAAATGGCAAACAATACCTTCCCCTGGTTAGGAAAAAAGGACAGTGAGGTAGTTTTGAGATGGGACTCAGTAGAATGACCTAAGCAGATTACTCTAAATGTTTAGTAATGGAAATTCAGTTATTTTCCCAGAACCATTTTGTTAAGCAACCCTTGAAACAAATTCCACATTACAATGAGAAATGCATGACAGAATTAGGACATACAACAACAAACATTAGGCCTCTGCCAGCCTATGACAGATGTGAAAAAGAAACACAAGAGTACCTCACCAAAGCATGTAGTGCACACTGCCAATTGATAGCCTGTATGCTGCTATCCAGACATTCAGGAACTTCTTGCTGGGAGCCAAACACAGTATTCAATGTGTCTGATACACTGTCTTAGCGAGACATCAAGTCAGTGGCAAGCAAGAAAGTAAGTTTAACAGAAAATAAAGAATACAGGCAAGAGAACTGCTACTTTGCTTAATCAAGTGTTATCAGAATTTTCAAACAGTTCTGGAAAAGAAATAATAGCATATTTGTGCATATGAACACTTAATGCATTCCATACTCTTCATGTCTCTGACAGTTTTGCCTGCCTGCTGGAAACAATAAATACGTATCACATTTGCACAATATTGAACATTCAACTCATTCACATTTCTGACTTTTCTTTTACACTTTGGTCATACTGTGACTTCACGTTTGAATATATACATATTTTATTTTTATTTTTTAATTATTATTTTTTCACAACTGGGATGGTCCTAGATCTCTAATAAGAGCCATACAGAGAATTCAGCTAGCAGCTATTATGCTATGAGACAGCAGAATCAAGGATGTCTCACCTTAGACCAGTCTCCCATTCTCCAGACATAGCATTTGGAATAGTCCTCACAGTCCTCTGCTTCTTTAGGTCTTGTGGACAAAACACATTTCTTGCGGGGGTTGGTGCACCTCACAGTCCGATGCCGTACTCCCTTACCACACTTTACAGAGCACTGTTGGAAAAAGATGTTTTTCAGGTTTCTACAAAAGGCCTCTGCCAATGACTTCTGCCAAGCTATTATAAATACTTCAGGACTTCAATGATTTCCTGACTTTCAATCCTTGCACAGATACTTGATTTGCTAAAAACTGACACATGAACAAAAATTCTGTATGAGGCAAAAAAGATCGTTTTTAGACTTATATGTGAAAATACATAATTTGATGAAAAAAATATTTGCTTAATAAAAAACTAAGCTTTAAAAGCTGTGCTTGGATAAGGAAACATTTAGAAAAGATATGATGAAATGAAAGTTGCAATAAAAATATAGTGCAATCTTTGAATAATTAAAATAAATATTATGAAAAAAAAAACACTAAATGAAGACTGTAAGTACAAGACATGAATCAATTTCAAATAACCTCCACCTTTATAAGAAGAAAAAAGTTAAAATGTAAAAGCAAATACTCTAAACCAATGTAAGAATCCAGACTGAATTTGAAAATTCAAATTCACAGCATATACAGCATGTGAAAACTCTCCTCAAGTTCCCTAGAAGGTCTTAATCTATGCTTTTTTCAGCTATTACCACTTACACTGCCAAAAATTATGCCATTTCCTTCTTATAACATTATCACTGCTTTTGATCATCCCACTGCTTGTAGATCAAAACTCTCCTTTGACAAGCGTATTGCAACTACAGGAAGCAGTAATGGCTAGCTTCCAGTTCAACGGTGATAGTAAGAATGTCTACGGGAAACACCTGTCTCTTCAGAATACATTTCTTCAGCAGAAACATGCTTATTTATTTATTATCAAGTGAAACAAATCAACTAAACCACATGAGTTTCTTTCTCATACTACTGTAAGCATGCATTATAATGCATCAACTTTTGCATTATAAATGTCTGTATCAAACCAACAACTGCTGATGATTACTCCTCTTATCTTTATCTTAGCACATGCTTTCTCTTTTTGAAAATATTTCCTGTGCTGCTGACAAAAGAAACCCAAACAAAATCTGTATACCCACATTCAGAAGCTGCTATTCTTATTTTGAGCCTGGAGGGACTCATAGCACAGCTCAGAATTGCTGTATTCTTCCAGTGGAGGGAGCAGCTTTAAATAACCCCTTCAGCTTTTCCAGACGGCAGTGATAACAGCTCCCTTCTTCCTCCACAGTCAATTACTTTAAGAATTAGTATAGAAGAAGAAAATCAAATGAACATACAGCCCACACTAATGCTTCAGGATAAAAGGATCCAAAATTATCCTATTTACAAGCCCTTTGGCTCAGTGCTTGTACTGCTCTTGGAAAAAGGAAGGGAATGTCCTTTTTTTGCGTGCAGCTTCACTCCCAGCCTCTCTGAAGTAAAATGGAAGCTACAATCTGATCAACCTCCCTTGGCACAAAAGTACCACTCAGACACTCACAGTCTGAACACACATTTTGATAGCTGGCAACTGCCTTAATTCTGCTTACCCTTAGTTAGCTATTACTACAGTCAGGATATATTTGATTACATCCACTTGAAAATAGGCCAAAAGAAACTGTTCCAGGATGCTAACTAGGTAAAAAGCAGTAGTTCTATACTTGTTTTCCTAGCTTGTTTTCCTAGTCCTAGTTCTAAATCATTGCATGAGGATCCTGAAACACATTTTGCTAGCAAAAAGAACCCTTACACTCTCAGAAAATACTAATGCATAAATAATTTTTGTGTCTGCTTATATGCTGTAAATGCAGCACCTCAGACCAGACTCCCGCCTCCCACACAGTCATGCAGTCTTGGCCTTCACAGCGCTGTGCAGAAGCAGGCTTTGGCCCAAGGCAATCTCTCTCCCTTGCTCTGATCAGGGTCCCATTTCTGAGCTGCTGTGTGCAGGCTATTTGTCGGTTTTGTGTCCCTTTTCCACATGTCCTTGAACATGGAGTCCATTCAGTCATCATCCATCTACAAAGAAATACAGGTAGTACAGTAAGAAGAAATCAGGACGGAAGAAGTCCCATTATATCGCTTAATCTTTTGCTTATCAATAATTTCTTAATCAGGATACACTTGTAACTGTTCTTCTTTTCAATTTAACATTTGGCACTAAACAGACTAATTACTAATCTAACATATTTTAAAGTTAAATACTATTCTGTGATACTATGAATAAATTAATGTTCACATCATCAATTTCCATGTTTTCAGAGTATTCTTTTTTCATTACAAGTCAATTAGAAAAGCTCCAAAATAGTGTTACACATTTCAAACATGACAGTCCATAATCATCCCTGTATTTTCTGTCTATCTCTATGGCTACCTATATGTCAAATGTACACCCTGCACCTATGTCCATCATTTTTTTAAAAGACTCAATTTCAGAACAGAATCATTCCTGTGTTTTGTTCTAGAGGAGGCAGAGGAGCTCAGACTCTTTCATGTTCTTTAGGATCAGGCCTAAATCAAGTCACTTAGCTTAAGTCACAGCAAATAAGGCCGATGATGCAGCATGGCAGAACCCATATGCCTAGAAAGTGACCATTCTGGGAGATAATTTTCCCCAAATGTTCTGTAGCTTCAAACTGGCCATACACCCTTAAAAATCAGAAGTTCTGCCATTAATGTAATACACAAGTTTATCCCAGTAGGTTAGGGAGATCTTTAGGAAACAGAAGTTTTACAAATCTGTTCCAATATTCTGACATTTACTGTAAGAAAGCTAAACATTTAACTGAGTTTTCTTTATTTGTAGTCTAAAGACTTAATTTACATTTCACAAACTGTCTAAATAATGCAATAGACAATGCCTCAGCAGAATAGCAGACTACTTCATTTCCATCAATTCAGTGTATAGTGTCATTAATAAAATAATATGCTAACTTTGTCAAATATGCATATAACTAAAAGAAATCTATATACTGTTTAACTGTCTGTGGAAACACAAATGTTAATATTTCAGTTTTACTTAAAACGTATTACAAGTTGTGTTTTATCGATCATAATATTCCATGATTTACAACAAAGCTATGTCTACTGGTCCATTTTACACACTTTCTTCAGTAGTATTTGCATTACATTTGCTTTAAATTGCATTACATTTCATTGTACACATCACAGTGAGAACTTCTACCAAACAAAGTAATAAGCTGCTTTCTTGAATGATAATTCATTGAGATATGTGCTTAAGGGCACTCTTTAATTCAGACTTAAGATAAACTACATTAAATATTTTAGCATCCTCCATATTTCACAGTATAACTTTTGGGAAGTGTGGCTTTACTGCACATTGATTGCCAGAATAAATGGTCCTGAGATTTTTACATTTAGATATAAGACTGATACAATCAAATCACTATTACCTGGTCTGGCAAGGCTGCTCGTTGCACTTTCGGATCTGTGGTTCAGGTTTTGTTAAATATTTGCACTTCTTGTTGTCCACATGACTGATATTTTTGTTCATAATCTTTGTGCAAGAGACTGTTGTTTTTCTTTCACCTAGTAGAAGATAAAGCAACTATGCAGAGAAACTGAGAATAGATAACTTTGTTAAATGAATGCAAAGTCTATCTATACATCAGATGTAGTTATTCTATGTTCAGTTTGGCAAAAAGAAGTGAAAAAGACAGCAATGAGCCTAAGAGAGATACTAAACTTTTTAGGGAAGAATGCATTTTCTTAATCCGGTATATTTGTACCAGTGTCATTAGAATACTGCTGCTTTAGTCCTCCAACAACTCATATTCCGATCCCCACATCTCGCTGCTGTAACTGCTCCTCCACAACCAAGACCTCAGTGCTGAGAAAAGCTTGTGGAAAAATCACATAGAAAGAAGACATGGTTGCTTGTTAAGTTAAAGGAAAGAAATAACAAATCCTGTCTCCCTGGGTTGCTTGAGTTTAGCAGTTCTGCTTTGTTTAGTACCATATTGGGCAGGTGTGGCCAGCACTCAGATAAAGGGAATAACTGCTGCAGCCTTCAGAAAGAAGACTACACTAAAGAGAAAAGGCCACACAGTCTGATCTGTAGTGTAACTACTTAGGAAACTGTTTACTGCTGGTGGAGACCTAATGCATGCTCTGTTATGAAAACACTGCCTTTACAGATGGACTGACACTTGATTCTATTGGACAGGTAGGAAATCTGAATTGAACACAGTAATTACAACAAGCAGGAGCTTGTAATCAGAGTGGAGTACAGTTTTTAGAAAACTAGCAAGCTCTTAATTAACGTCTTCAGTTTGTAGAAAATAACCTCATAACCACTTCTTCCTGTTTCTATCTGGAAGTTTACTGACAAACGGCGTGTGCAGAATACAGTATTTAATAGCGGTTAGAAATGTGCCTGCAGATCAATTAGCAAAGTTAGAAATAGTGTGACCACAACTGACATTATTCACGTGTTTGTATACGTGAGCGCACACGCAACTTATCTATCACATACAGTGTCCAGAACGGTTGACCTTCTTTTTTCCTCATTTACATATACATCTTTGCATCCACATTCTCGCCTACACTAAGAATGCTTTTCTGCAACACAGGAAGTGGCAGACCAGTGACATATGTAAATATGCACAGTCACATGGCTTCATCAGTACTTTCATCCTGACAGATGTTTTAAAAACCTAAGGAAAACTACTGATACTTATATTCTTTAATCAGGTACATCAAAATATTGATGATAAAAGTTCAAGCACAAAAATTTACACAGGGTACAAGCTGCATCATTTTTATTTCATTATTACTTCATATTAAATGAAATAAATAAAAAGAATAAAAGTGAGAAAATTTTTTGACATGTATTTCAGAATATTTGCAGTAAAAAGAAAAACAAAAAAACTTTCATGGAACTTTGCATTAACTCAGCTATTTCAAACAATAATAAAAAATGATGGCCAATTACAACACAGAAAAGTATGATAAAAATAAACATTAGAGTAAAACACTTAAATATTTATTTAAGCATTAATGTAGAAAAAAGTCACCAGCATAGTGCATTTTCGGACTTTTCCAATTGATAGGTAACTCCAGAAATATCTGAAGCAATAATGAGAGACTGTGGTAGCATTCCAATTATTCTAAAAATACTTCAGGAAACTATAAAAAGCATGAATATTCCAAGTGAATATGAGCATAGTATGAAGAAACAGAGGATGATACTAGTACCACGTACAAAATGCCTTCAGGGAAGAAACTTTCTTACCAAACCACAAAAGGCATGTTTATGGAAACTATAGTAATCTGTCGTGACACTGGGACTGTTTGCAGAATCAAAGTAGCTAGAACACTGTGTTCTTTGTGTTGCTGTTATGAGAAGGTAAAGTGTTTCCAGGCTTTCTTACTGCATCACAAGTTGCATAGCAGTTTCCACAACTGCTGATCAGAGCAGCCATGATTATCAAAGCATGAAAGACAGGTATTGATAGTTAATATATTATTCACAGTATAAGTCTGAAAAATTAATTACACAAGATATTAAAAGATCTCAGTGGGTTGCCTTCATTAGAAAATCCCTCACATTTTCTAATAACTAGCTCCTAAACAGTTACTGATTGAAAAGGATTTTACTGCAGTAATATCATTCATATTCCAATATTTGTTCTCATATTGGCATTTAGTTCTTCCAAATTCACATTTTTTACAGTTTACAAACATAAACATAGGAAAAATATTACATAAGCATACTAATATCTGCTGTTGCTATATTTATTCCGTATGTTTCTGGATCATTCTCAACTCATGTAACTAATGTACTTGATCTGAGATTAGGGTTCAGCTCTTCTAAAGTTTGAAATTTCTTTTACAGATCATTTATCTTAAGTAGTTCCAAATACAGAGTGGAATGCACATGAACCTTCTATTCTTATTCTAGCTCTTACACTTGTATTTCTTCTTGGAAGAAGAATCTTGAATTTTATTTTTTTTTTTTTTTTTGAGGTTTGCTTCCTTCACTATCATTTTTTTCTACCTACTTTATTTAGTTTAAATCTTAACTAGATTATCATTATCATTATAGTTATCATTATTCTTTTAATATATTCAGGAAGAACAAAAAGAAATATGTCAATCATTCTATGTAATCATACAGCTACAATGGGAACATTACTATTAAACACACTACACTGACCACCAGAATCTGAAATATTAATACACCGTTTGTTCCAGTTTGTATATATATATATATACACATATATATATACAGGGTAAATAAATATATATATATGTATGTTGTATATACATATGCATTGAATGTTTGCGCTGTTTTTTTTGTTTTTTTTTACCTCCTCCACATACAGCATCACAATCCTCCCAGCCAGAATGAGTCCACATGAAAAGAGGTTCCGGTACTTTAGAGCTGTGATTCTCAGGAGGAGGATCCAGTGGGATTGTGTACTCATAGTGTAGACCATAGCTCTGGTCATGGAAAAGCAGCACCTGTAAATTGCAGAGGTGGAAAACGTTCCTATGAGGATAGGCACTGAAGAGAACACAACAGAATCTTTGAAGAAATAATCCTGAAGAGCTTGACAGAATGACTTATTCATTCAAGGTCAGGATGGATGTGGCTCTGGGCAGCCCGGTCTAGTTGTGACTTTGCCCATGGTTGTGGGTTTGAAACTAAATGATCTTCAAAGTCTTTTCCAACCCAAGTCATTCTATGATTCTTTGATTCTAAGATTTCAGTAGCCTTTGGAGTTTTCTGATAGATTTGATAGGAGAAATTACTAGAGATACCTAACTCTGAACAATGGGAAAAATGTTTTTATTTAACATAAAGGTCAAAAAGCTCCCCATGTAAAATAATTAATTAAATTAAAACAAAACAAAACAAAACCATAACAAATCCAGGGAATTATGTTTTCAGTGCTCTTAAAAAGATGATGTCTTTCCTAGGTATGGGATATTTCAAAGCATTTAGACATTCAAAACAGTTTCTTGCAATTAAAGAATTTTGAACTGTGAAGTATTTCTGCATCATTTCTTCATCTTTTCTTTTGGATTTGTCGCTTGGCTACCAACTTTTCCTTCCTACAATGAAGTGTATCAGAACTCTACTTCTTAATGGAGAACATGGTAATTTCAACCTTGAAATGGCAGTACTGTGCTAAATTTAGCCAATGGCCAATGAGGATAGAAAACATCTCATAGACAAAAAAAGTTAAATAAAACACAAAATTCATATTGTCATACCAGTAAATGCAAAGGAGAAGTTGTGGGACCTTTGGCAGAAATCTTCTCCCAGAGACCTCTTCGAACATAATGGACAGTGGTCCCAGCAATATTGAATGCTCCTGAATGTTCTATCTTCCAGTCACTATTGATAGACTGTTTACCAGCATCACGAAGAGCTGTAAAAATACATTAAAAAATGTTTGGTCATAAGTGATTCTGGCCTCTTTCCACATGCTGATTGGATAACATAACTGGTAGATGAAATCACATAAATCTGCAAAGATACATAGTTAACTCCAAAAGTAATGTCTCATTTATTTCTATGGAAACTACAACTGTGCAAAAAGCACAGTAACATTATTTGATAAAACAAGTTATCAGCTACAAAATACTATCTTTCAACATAGTCACCACCATTAGCTATGCATTCTTACCCGCAATGAACATGAGCCTGTGCACCGTACTTGTAAAATTCTACAACAACGAAGGTGACTCACTGTTTCACAGTGCTATGACAATGTTGTTGCTAGGAAAATATTGCCCACACAGTTGATCTTTCATCAGCCTGAACAGTGGTAAGTCAGAAGGCACAAATCTGGGCTGTACAGTGGGTGTGGTAGGACAGTCCAGCCAAGACTGGCAGCACTCCACAGTCTTCAAACTTCCACGGGGTCAGGCATTATTTTGATGCAAGAGAAAGATTGTCTTTTTCTCTAGCCTTACTCTGGATGATTGAGACTTCAGCTTTGTCATCTTAGTGATATAGTGGTAAGAACTGATGGTTTGATGGGGATCCAGGAAATCCAGAAGGATCATCCTTTTCCTATCCGAAAAGATAGTGCACATCACTTTACCTGCTGAAAGCCGTCTCTTTTTCTTCAATGGAAAATTGATATGTCAACACTCCATGGACTGCTGTTTTGACTTCAACTAGTAGCAGTGATACAACATCTTGTAACTGCTAATGATGCAATCCAGGAAAAAGTCATCCTCAGCCTTGTGTTGGTTGAACAGGTTCTGACAAACTTCCATATAGCATTCTTTCTGGTTCTATGTGAGTATTTGCAGGACCCACGTGGCACAAGCTTTGCAATATTTCAACACTGCCATAATCATTGCCAATGCACTGAAACCATTATTTGGCTCCATACACAATTTTCTGGTCACAATCCACTCATTCACGTGGATGACCTAATTGATATGCCTTTCATTTCACAGTGTGACAGCTGTGCATGGCTATCTGCAGTGTGGCTTGTCTTTCACACTGCTGTCACCACTACTGAAATACAACACCCACTGCCTCATTGTGCTCACATCCACTGTTTAGTCTCTACAAATGTTCAGGAAGCATCAATGAATGTCAATGGGTGCCAGCTTTTCCTCATGAAAGAGCTCAATTACACACATTTGCTTCAGACACACTTCTATGTCAGACACCATTCTGTAAGACTGTCCCTCTGCTGCCATCTGTCACACGGCAACAAAACGTAACAGGAGATTGGCAGGAAGGTTCAGTCTCTTCTGCCATACACTACCAACATCCATCTCTGACATCCTGGTCCAATATGGTAAAATGGAAGACATTACTTTCACAACAGCCCTTGTATTTATGAATGCTATTTTGCAGGAACTTAAATTGAACAATTTTTGGAAGAAATGCTTGTCAAAAACACATATGCATAGCATTAATTGAATTTAAAATAAGTGTTTTAATGACTAGTAAGATTGAAGGCTGCAGAATTCATTAAATTAATGTAAGACAAAAGCAATTATTCTCCATTCCTAGGGTTTACAACCTTTACAAGACAGGGAAATACAATTTTCACAAGTTATTTTTCAATATTTGTGGAACTACATTAGCATTTCAAAAAAATTCTGGTTCAAAATTATTTCTCTCTAACCACTAAATTTTTTTCTTCACCTCAAAATGTGACAATACTATTGTTATCCTGCTTAAGCACTTATTTTACTGATACTTTCACCACCTAATCTGACTGCTCTAACAAACAGAAACAGGTTGTTCTTTTTGGTCAAATTACAATTTAAAAGCATCCCCAAGTCAGAAAAGATATTCAGACATTGAAAACACAGTATATTACTAATTTTTCTATATTGAACTCTGCAGAAACTCTTCTGAGAGGAAACTTTATTTTAACGTTTTACATTTTTTCTATTTTAATATAATTTTCTTATTCAAAATAATATCTGAAATAGGCATGTGAAGGAAAATGTATTTGAAGTCACCTTTTGGACAAAAAGTTGTACAAATTCCTCTTCACTGAAATTGCATGTTTGGCACCAAACTGTTTTAAGAAAACCTCAACATCTTAACCCTTGTCCAAATTTTCTTATTTAAACTTGTAAGTTAATGTGAGTCATTCCTGTAATTGTCTTTTCTCCTATTCATATTTATCCTGTTATGTTTTGTTTCTATGGGAAACAATGGCAATAGCTCTATGGACTGGCAGCAATACAGTTGCTGTGTTCTACTACAATTGATGTGTTCTACTACAGTGCTGTGTAATAAATGTTAAGATTATAAAGTCCATTAATGCCTTGTGCTAAAAATAACAAGTCATTTTACAAGATCTAAAAATTGGTATTTCAGGTTTAAGCATTCTATAATGCTTAAATCTAGTTAATCTAGTGGCAAGTGAGTTCTATTTAGTTTTAAAACTGCAGATGCCAATCCTGTTTCTAGTGTAGAAACAACACAAATGTAAATGACAGTGCTGGGGTCTAGTTGAGTAATGGTGCTCAGCTGGAGCAGAGTTTCCCCCTTGAGAGCAGTAGACCTTGTAAGGTCTTCGGTGTCTTTAAAAGCAATATTATGTGCAACTGCACACAGATGCATCCAGAAGACTTTAAATCTCAGTTCTGGAACACAGAAATATGTCAGTTCTTGCATTTTCTTCTCTCAGCTTCCTCAGCTGGGTGCCTGGGGTTAAACGAAGGAAGAATGAGTGTTACCATGTCTAAAATTTAGGCTTGGATTCAGGTAGTCCAGCTTTTACATCTGACTGTCATACCTCTTATTGCAAGCTAGTTCACTAAGTTTTAATCCATGTCACACGTGTAATCCCTACTCTGCTTAGCTTTTGATGAAGGAGGATCTCCTGTACAGAGTAATGCAACATAGGAGGAAAATTCAGCACACAAGTGTATTGCCTATCAGGCTATAAAACATACTGAGTAATATATGCATAATGAAAAAGACAAGCAATAAAAAAATTACTATGAGGAAAATCTACCAGAGGAAGTGTTTGTGATAAAATAAAGGGAAGCGAACGTCTTTGGAAGTCATGAATTTGGTGTTTGCTTGCTTGTTTTGCAAAATTTAGACATACTCTTCATAAAATAACCAGAACAACATCACTTTGGGTGAACTTGATTTTTTCAAGAAAACTGGCAAATATAAAAATATATGAATCTAATTTCTAAACCAGAATGCTTTCACTGATATCTTTATTCAGCGAAGTCACTATTTCACTTGCATTAAAGTTATCCTGTGATACCTTCAATACATTTTTAGAGTACCAATACTCAAAATTTGAAAAGTTGAACATAGAAAATTTCAATGTATCAACTCAAGAAGTGCGAAATTTCATCTTGATCTTAAATATGGTGCCACTAAAATTAGGAGTTATGTGTAATTTGGCATAATGCCTTCTTGTTTCTGTTTTTACTAAGTAAATTATTTTAATTTTATATTGAAGCATTTATTTCCAATGTAAATGAAAAGTTATTTGAACAAGTAAATGTTTAAAGATGCTGAAAACAACCATACTTATACTTTGCAGTACCATATGGGATATATTCAATAAACAATATGCCTTATTATAAGAAGAAACTTCTATTGGATGTTGTTTTTTTTTCCTATGAGGTCACGTTTTAATGCTGATAGTTCCTTGCTGCTTTCTCAAAATTAACTAATGAAGGGACATGATATTATCTTCTGCAGCAAACTTCCCATTAGTTGCTGCTGCATCAGTCTTTTCCAAATCATTTCTTTGATATTAAGGAAACTAAGTAAGAGAAGAGAAATCAAACAGAAATGCTTTCAGGTGAGCATGCAGCACGTATCAGCAAAGGAGTATTTTTTGCTTAAACTAAAAAGCTTAATAATGCTCAACTGCCATGAGTAACTGGCTCCCAGCCTGACACAAGCCCATTTTCCATAACCTTTTGAGTACAACCCATCAGCCAATTGCTCACCAATCATATGTTTTTGTCATTGGTCATACCAGTAATGAAAAAGCTGAACAAGCTCATAGGTTCTTTTTGGTTTTATAAGCAATGACAATCAATTTTTAGGCTACATCCAGAGGTATGCATATTGCTAAAAGTAATTTATAACATTTAAGCACTACTGTGACTAATTAACCCCAACTGACCATTAGTATCCAAGAAATCCTTTTGTTAAAGTCACTGTTATTATTATAACAAGAAGCTGAGAACAGGAAAAGGATCATGTATGTTTTGTTATGATTTCACAACAAGTATATTTTGTATAGAAAAAAAAGACTGACCTAAATTTCTCAGAAATCTCTTGAAAATAAAATGAAATAATCAGGCTGTCCTGCTTAATCACTGTAATTGGTGGCAACTATTCCATGGTAAATAGTAATAAAGTTACAAGTATCTTATCTATATGCGAATATATAATGCAATGAAAATTAAAGACTCTTCAAGACTACATATGAAATAAATGCTAGTCTATGCTTAAAATCAGTAAGTGCTGCTTTTGTTTCCTGTCTGGCAGTGTTCACACACACAGTGAACTTACTTCCAAAACTCATGTAACTCAAAAACCAATTCCTGATAAATCCATTTTCTTCATTACATATTTTCATTCACAGATTTGCTAACCTACTTGCACCTTTTCTATCACTTTTATTTTACAGAACTACAACACATATTCTCTTCGTATTAAATATAAAAGAGGGGAATGCTTAATTGTGGTGGTACAATTTGCATCTGCTGCATAATTCTGTATAGAAGAAGGGCATTTTTTTCTCTACAGAGAAATTTGAGCCATATTAAAATACGTATATGCAAAAATATACTATTAGTATTTATTTTTATAAATATATATAAATCTGCATGTGTTGAGCAGAAAACATAGCATGATTCCATGTTGGTATCAATCTTCATTCTTATTTTGAAAATGACTTTAAGACGGTTCATACTACTGTGGTGCACAGTCTTATTGACAGTGAAGGAAGAGCTGACTCAAATTGCTTTCCATGTTGTCTTCTGTTTTGGCAATGTAAGAGCTCAATAAAAATTTTAATCAGGTTTAAGCACAATTTGAACAAAATAAACTTCTATGTACTAATTCTGGTTTATTTATGGAATGGGTTGCTCAGCTGTTGAAAGTTCTAGAGTTCTTTATACACACAGGAAATGATTCTTGGGTGCTTAAATTCAAGCTGACTTTTTCACCCCCACTATTGCAGTCTATGAGAAAAATGGGTGGCAGTTAAAAGGCTGTTAAAACAGTAACCAGAGATCAGCAACAACTAAAAATGTGAATATTCTTATCTGGAAAACAGTTCAAACTCACTTTCATGAACTTGTCTGCTAAGTTTATACTTCTGAACACTTCGCTAAATTGCTTGCTTGTAGCTTTGAAAGGTACAGACTTAATAACAAATGTTAAAGAATAAGTATTTTTTTCATCTTGATGTAAAACAGTTTCATTTTTTTTGGTTATCAATCACTGTCCACAGCCTTCTACTTATAAAAGGAAAATATGGTTAATCTCAGGGGACTCTGGCCTTTGCTATGGGACCAGGTCTTCAATCAGCTTCCAAGGTGTTTTAAAACAATTAGCATTTTCAGAAGTGGGTGATTCAAAATTGCGTGTAAGTTGTCAGATCCTGCCTGCTTTCCCACATTCTTCACCTCATAGGCCCCAGCAGTGCAACTTTTTCTTTTTCTTTTTTTTTTTTTAAACTAGGAAACATAGTTCATAAAGAAAACTGGACAAGAACACCACATATTTGTCAACTTGACATCTCAACAGAATGAGGAATTACAGTGCTATGCACTGTACAGTTGCAGGTGTTCAAAGGGTCTGCAACTCTGAAGCAGCTTGATTGTGTATGCCAAAACAATTACTCAGCTCACAGAATGGCTGAGGTAGGAAGGGAAATCTGGATGTCATCTGGTTCTGCTCCCCTGCTCAAGCAGGGACACCTGGAGTTAATCTTCTTCTGTATCTCAGTTAAAAACAAATATTTTCTCTCATTTCCAATTACCACTGAGAAATTTCAGGTTACAGATTAAAAACTATCTGTATAGCTAAACAGAGAATTAAGTATTCTTAGTAATTCATTATGGGTCTGGACCTGAGATGCCATTTTGCAATTGTCATGCGATTGTTATAATCTTAAAATTTGTTTTATCTCCTATAAAAAAGAAAATAAACTTCCTTCCTGTATTCTACTTTAACAACTTCAAAAAAAACAAACATTTGTCAAATGGGAAGGAAAATGTAACAGCAGATAATGCATGATCTTAGACCATAGGAAACTAGATCATGCTTGAAACAGTCTGTCTATAGCTGTAACTGTGTTAAAACTTTTCAAGTAAATGACAATGAAACAAGACTGGCACCAAAACAGTTTCAAATTCACAAGATTACCACAGCAAGTTTACTCCTTAAAATATATATCTCAACATTCTTTTCTAGAGATCCTAATTCTAAAATAAATAAGTTTATTGTTTAGGAAATATTCTCAAGTTAAATAAATACTTGTTTTTATCTTTTTACTACTAAAAATAATTTATATTTCTTAATGGAAATTATAATAGAAGTATTTTTGAACATATTTTCCTACCAAGGAAAGAAGCAGAATTTTGTATGTATTTTCTCATATAACTTAAGGGTAGGAGGAATAACTAATATTTGGTTATATCACAATAGGGAAAAACAAACAAATAAACAAACAAACAAAAAAACCCATAATTTCTTAAAATCTTTGAATAAATCCTCCAGAAGACATAAGAGATAGGCCATATCTAGAGGCATTCATCAGTTCAGTAAATACAGTTGCAGATTATACTTTACATTTTCCCCTACGATGACTGAGTTCCTGTTACTGTAGTATATGTTGATATACCTCAGATAAAGAGGATATTTGAGGGGTTCAGAAAGAACTTCTCTGAAGATTATCTTCCACAGTACATTTATACAATGATGCTATTGAGGTGGACTGTGGTTTTACTAATGAATTTAGTATCATCACTGCAACTTCCAAGATAACAGCAAACGGCATTTATTTTGATTGCTTCCCTGTTTTACCTAGGGAAAAAAAGGATCACATTTCCAACAGCTTAAACTGGATTCTACTTTCTAACCCACACTTTTTAAATTTTATTTTATGTAAACTGCACTACAGTATGTTTACAGCTAAATCATTATGCAATTATTAGGTCAATAATTAGCTATATTATATTAAGAACTTAATCATAAGGGGCGTATATGAAAATAAGCAGGCCAGAAATATGGTTGAAGTATATTGATTCTTTTCAAGTTCAAAAACCCAGAAAGCAAACTACCATGCAACATAAAATGAAAACTCTGAACTATAAGTCATAAACAATTCAGAAAGACAGAATTTAATTTGTATAGCATTTCAAAATTTTGAAGACCGTTCTCTGAAAAACACTGTTTCTAAGCTGAAACTTTTACACTTTCTTCCCAGAACTTGCAATTCACCTCTGTCGGTCAAAAATTTTACTGTTCAACTTGGTACTTCTATTCAGTTTTGATTTTTGTGCTTTCGCAATAAATATATTTTAAAATTGAAGAATGTTTAAGTACTTCTGGCTAGTATAAGTAACAATAATAATAAAAAAACAACAATTTAGGTTTTAGTTAGAAAGATCTGTTACTGCCTTTCCCCCCATGAGAAAAGATGTATGATACTGGCTGATAATCATCCAGACATCAGCTGCATTAAGAAAAGTAAAATTCAAGAAAATAAATTAAATACCTGATCAGGTACTAATGAGCACCTCCAAAAATAATCAGAACAACTGATATGATTTCATGGGTATAAAAAGAATTAAGTTCTCTTAGTCTGTCTCAGTATAAGAGAGGAAAATTTACCACTAATGAGAAGTGAATTAATTTCCCTAAATACAACTCTAGTGTTTATTTATTTTTGTATTATTTAAAATACAAGAACTAAACAGCACTTCAGTTGTCTGTTAATGGTAATAGGCAAAGAGGAATAAGAAAACTTGAAAATTAAGAAAATGTATCAATGAAAACAATTATTGATCCGACTGTCCTATACCTTTATCTTTATACTCCATTAATGCACAGTGAAATTCTTCAAAACTATGAATCTCCTCTGATAATTTAACAGCGTAAGCAGATCCCTCACAATAAACCCATAATAACCAATTGGTATATAACCAATAATAACATTGGTATTTCTTATGACCAGAACTAATAACAGTGGTCAAACCAGGAAAATTTTATTTCATTGTCCCTTTTCTCATACTGAGTTTCTCACAAGTTAAAATGCAAGCAGTTCACTGAACACGACCAATTATGATAACTTAAATCCTGTATCAATAATTAAAAATTGTACTCCCCTAGATGAGAGCTCTACAAATCATGGAGAGAAAAATGTCTTTTTATGAAAAAAAACTTCAAAAAAATAAAAAAGAAAAAAAAAAACCTAAAAACGTCATTGTGGTTAATTATTTCCAAGAAAATATTCTTATTATTTGAAATCATCAAAAACAAAGTATTTTTCTGTATTATTACTCTCATTTTAGAACTTTCATTTGACTTTTGGTGATCTCCTGTGTATTGGTCACTCTGTTTTTTGTTCCCTAAGTAGAATTTATTCCATTTTAGTATGAAGCACTTATTTTCACTAGTTCAGTATGAAGAGCTTTCAGTAGTGTTTTCCACATGAAGTACAGAAAGTCTTGAAATGTAAAATATGGTGCTTTTTTTCTGAAATAATCTAAATTAATACTTTGAAAATTTCTGTAAATGAGATGAGATGAAAGTTCCAAAAACAGAAAATGTAGGAGCCATTCCCATGGCATTTCTACAAATTTTCGTTAATTGTTTTCTCAATTATTTCATTTTCAACTCAGTTTTGTTTAATTACACAAGAATGCCTAGTTAGACCTCTTCAGTGATGATCCAAACAGAAAACAAGCACTAAACCATGATACTTACCTAAGTAACTGTGAGCTGGTTTTTCTTCCACAACCTTGATTCTCCTTGCTCCTGCAGGTATCACCAAAGCTTCCACATAACCTAGACATGAGACCAAATGTCCAAATGTACTGAGTTAAATAGAGCTCTACAGAAATGTACATCTTGCACATTTTTTTCATTTCTTCTCTCTGATTCTGCATTTGAAATTTAGAGTGTTATAATTTGTTTAACAATGGCCTTCAAAAAACCATAGTCATTAACAAATGATAATACTGTGGCTTATACATAATATATATTGTGTGATATAAATTTAAAAAGCATGGCAGAATAAAGTATAACGAGAATTAGCAAGGAATAGACTGTGCCTAGGGCAGATGAAACCAAGTAACAAAATGCTATTATCACATCAGGTAATGGCAAAAGAATTCTTATTTCATACTGCATGTAGAGACAATATCATTACAAACATGTATATACAATCATCCAAATTTATTTTTTTTTTTTGTATTTTGTATTTTGTAATCCTGCTTTCTTGCTGTAGTGTTCAATTGCTGCTATGAATGACTTTGAAGTATGTTATTACAGTTAATGTAAAAGAGCTATTGTAGTGCATTAAAATTGGTTCCATACAGTGTGGGAAAAGTCATACTGTTTAGTAATTTGCTTTAAGTAAAAAGAAGTGAAAAGGCAATGCAGGTGAAAAACACTGTGTTATAAATAAATCATATTTTATATTGTCTAGGTGAACTTCAAATAGTGGGCTGTAAAACATATCCTTATTCTTCCCAGCTATGTAATTCTATCTAGGATAATACTGAGCACTGACAGAATCTTCTCAACAAACTGGAAGCATGAATATTAGGTAACTGCAAAGGAGCATTACATTTCATTTCTTTAAGAGCAAATAAAACTTTCCACTTATTGCTATTATTGATATTTCAGCTTCTTGAGAAATAAAACAACACAGCTGTGATTAGATGGCAATAGTATAATATTATGGATTGACAAAGAACTTTGAATGATTCTGAGAAGGTTTTGGAAACTCGCATTAGCTGTAAAAGATTGCTGACACACTGCTATTTCTACTAGCTGTCACTTCCTCTGTAATACAATCTTTCAGGTTCATCCATGGTTTGGGATCCTTGTTCTGCATTACTTTCAGCTTTAGGTCCTGGAAGAAACATCTGAAGATCATGTCTTTTTTTTTTTTTTAACTGACGACTGCATGAATGAAATGCATTAAAGTCCATAATTATCCGAGAATATACTGTCTGATTTTAATTACAGTATTTTATTGTACGATTTACTTACTGTATTGAAATATGGCATATTTTATTCACCAGAAACAAAAAGTGTAACAGCAAACAAATGCTGAAAACAATTGAAACATTCTTCCAAAGGAAAGGCTTAAAGAGAAGGTATACATGGTGCATGATTAACTTCACTAAGATTTCAGACTTTCACTCTGTCAACTGTATGGGGCTGTAGTCAGTCAATTAATCTCGTTCACGGAACAACTCACAAGACTGTCTGAAAATCTAATATTCATTCTGCACCAGAAAATCTTTTAACTTTTTACATTATGTTGCTATTAACATAAAATAATGAAAAGATATGACTTCTCCACACATTTGACTTTATAATCTCCCAATGCTTCATTTAACTATATAACTCTAGGTAACAAAAGATAATTTGGATATTTATTTTGAAGAACACTACATTAATCTAAACACTGAAAGAAATCACAATTTAACTGCATACTAAACACACAAAAATAATACTTTGCAGATTTTTAGCAATCAGGAATTTCTGTGAAATAATATATGTCTATATGGTAGATAAATCTGATAATTTGCTCATGTAATTTGCAGCAGTATAAAATAATCATTTACTTTTATATTAAACATTGAACATATGATAGGAGTGAGATTTCAAAAATATCTTTTGTAGATATCTCAGGAACATGATTTAGCAGAGGGTTGTTAGTGTTTCTGTAGTACGCTTAGGTTGTGGTTGTTCTTGGTGATCTTGAAGGTCTTTTCCAACCTGAGCAACTCTATGATTCTGTGATTCTATTATTCTAGATCTGATACTGTGATAAACTGCATCACTTTAAAAAAGCATACCTTATTTCTAGTGCTCAAAGCAATCTAAATAATGCGTTTCTGATTCTTACAAATAAATAGACCTACCTGCTCCTTTGGTATGGTTAAAGTCACCTTTAATGACCTTGCAAGACTTTCCATTACCATTGCATACACCACAATGATCTTCACGAGCCAGAGAGCCTATTATACCATCACAGCCAAATTTCTGCGGGAGAAGAAAATAAAGCTGTTTAAGTAATGGTGTACATTTGTTATAAGGCTGCAGGTACATCTCACCACTTTTCAGGATGACCTAACCTTAACAATTCACATTTGATATCAGGTCTCTTCAGAATGAGGGCTGCACTATTTGATATCCTGATATCTGTTCTATACTAACTTCTCCTTTGATTTTACTTAAATTGGTGCACTCACTCTTCCTATATGGTTGGCCAACACTACCAGCTGCTCTCCAAGATGAATCCGCCACAGCTGAACCACTATACAAAACACTCTGTAGACCTTCCTCCCCAGTGACTGCAGTTTGTGTTGCTTTATTAGTTTTTTTTATTCCAAATTAGTATTTTTTGTTCCAAATATGGCAATTTTTTTTCCTTTCCCATAATAGTAAAGTACTGTCCTCAGGTACTCTGAATAGCATGTGAACATATCTGGAATATAAATATAAAATTTACTTATGGAGAAGTATTTAGTTTGAGATGGCATTTACTAAAGAAGCACTCTTACATTACCAAATTAGAGGTATTTCTGTCAAGTAATATCACTGCTCCTTTGTCAACAGAAATAGAGTTAATATGAAGTTCATTTAATATAAAATAAAAATCTTTTGAAGACCAAAAAGACCAACATATGGTAATCTTATGCATTGTGTAACTGCACTTCATTAAACCAATAAAACTTCAGCACTGTTAGATAAGTGATGAAGATAAAATCTAGGCTAAGAAGGAAATGAAAAATTCTTGTAAGGACAGAAAACATGGTCTACTAAAGATCAGCTTGTTTTCAAGGATGTTAAGATTGTTACTTCATGTTATGCAAACAATTTTTAATAGAGTTGTTCCACTGAAAAAAAAAAAAAAGAAAACAACATTAACAGTTTATGGTATTCGGGTTCCAAGAGCTGCGTATCTAAAATGATATATTTGGAAGATTTAAATATCTAACTCTACAGCTGTAGACCGGAAGTTCTTTTTTCTCTGTTGTTTGAAAAGACAAGCTAAAATGTGGAAGATACAAAAAGTTTACAAGTTCAATTTCGATTAGAAGATATCTCTCTGACTCTTGATATATCAAGAATACAATTCAGTCTCTGATGGGTTTGGCTTCAGGCTTTTTTTGTCTTTATTAGCCAGGCAGATATGAAAAGTGGATAGTAAAATGAAACAACAGCTTTTAGTGAAAAATGGACTATACGTCCTCTTTGTGATCAACCCTCTGATAACTAACTGTTGAGCAAAAAAACCAGTTCAATGAAGTATTTAAGTGTGTACTTGTTGCATATAGTCGCTTCAGAAAGACTTATTACATATACACATCTGCATTTGCATGGAGACATAGATGCATGTATGAATCTGTAAGCTAATTTATTATAGCATCTAGTGATGAATCTGTGTTAAAGGTTACTTTTTCTGCTGAATTCAGTGTATGCAATAAGAAGTGGATCAAGTTAAAAACAGCCCTGAGGGATTTTTATATGAAAGAGTTTCTATATGAGGCATTATAAAAGTGTCAAAAGAATTTCTATAAACCAAATGAATTCTCAGGTCCATAAACAGAAGAAGCCCTCTGTTTTAGTCATCTGTAAATTATCATCTTTGGCTTATTTGGATGTAAAATCTGTACTGTTGACAGAATTAAGCTCACATATGCAGATCCCATAGCAACATTTCCCATCCTGTTGAAATCTGTATCTTCACTCAACTTCAGAAGATGAACTCAATTATCCAGTGTGCTGCAGTTTCTTATAATAAGCCATACCAGGATACATAATCCCGCAGCTAAATCTTCAGCAACTTCAGATAGTGCGTTCCAATGAGTGAAAAGAGTTTAAAATATTTTTGTATGATGCATAAAAAAACATTCAGTCTTGGTCATGCATTCTGCAAAATTCCATCAGAAAAATAACACATTCATAACAAATACTTGCACCCACACATGTACATATATATCCATTTTCTAAAGAAGTAATTCATACCTGGCATCTACCATCTGCACAGATATCTAACCCATGCTGGCCACAGGAAGTCCCATCCATCACCTTTTCTGTTAGAAGAATGGGTTGGTCCTTTCCAGATGGTGTACAGAATAAGGCACATGGCTTTTCTTTAGTAGAAATTGACAGAAAAAAAAAGAGGTCATGAAAGGTCAGTTAACAAATAAAAATAATTTTAAAAAAAACAAGAGAATTTTAAAAGTTCATTTATACTTATCTTTTCAATATGAATCTACATTAGTATAAGAAGTCACGTCAGTTAATGTGGAAAAAAAAAATTCACGCATTTTCTATCCTTTTCTCATGTTTGTAGAACTCAAGCTCTTTTTCCTCCTAGAGCATACTTCTGCTTTAAACTTGGCTTACATCATACTCCTGTCATGTTCATTGTTACAATTAAGAATACACACATTTCAACTGATGGAATATTTTGGTTGTAATCTATACTTTCATTCTACTAAACTTCTGACAGATCATAAATATTGGTTAAAAAAGAAAGTTAACACTTTCCAGATTTTCTAACCATGCAGGTCATAGAGGAAGAAAAAAGAAAAAAAAATTGAGTAACTGAAACACCCTGGGAAGAAAAATATAAGGATTTACAAAGTCCACATTTTAAAAAAAGACAAAATACTGAACACATTCTTTCTAATATCTTTACCAAAGTTATGTAACTTTCCACTATACTTCTACAGCATTCTGCAAATCATTTTTCATTTTGCAAAAAATTAAAAAGAAATTTTATCCTACGTAGCCATGTATTCCACAGGGTCATCATTTATAAATAATGAAGTTTGTTCTATTACTGCCAAAGTAATAACAAATAAAATAAGTCTGCTCTCAGTGGTCAACTGAGTACAGAATCACATAACTTTTTATATCTTTAATCACAAGTGCATTAACTCAGAACTCTTTCCAAAGTCTTTTGCAGATTCTTGAAAGGATAATGTCAATCTTGAAATTGAAACTGATTTCATTTGGATGCATTCTACACCACTCTGACTTCATGCTGACTTTTAGATTCCTGGAGTGCATTTTTATTAGTAAATTAAACAGTTCCAGGAAACATTCAAGGGCACTAGAGCTCTACTGTCTGTACAGTTAAACTGTAAAACAGTCTGTGGCACATTTTTTGCCTGCGCCATCTAGTACTAGCTGGGTCTAAACTAGAAATTGCCGCTTGAAAAGGACCATTTCCAGAAAGCAGCTTGGATGTTACCATTTTTCAGAGTGTTAGGTAGCTGAGAAGTACGGACACAGGCCTTCTCTGCCAGTTCACTTGCAAACCAGAGAGTAGTCTGGGCACATTTAACATACTAAAATTGACATAGCTCTGGGTATCTCCAGGGGAAAAATACAAACAGATGTGATCTTCTTTGCCAATACATGAAGCCAGTTAGACACAAGCCATCTCCAGCTCAGAAGCCTGAGATGCTGCCTGAGCTTGTGCATACTGCATTTCTGATATATTGCTTAAACAGTGAAGTGAAAGTCACCTTGTGTCTACAAGAACCACACGCATCAGAATTCTTCAAAAGAGTACCTTAATGGAAAATTTGCAAACTAAATTTTTTTAAGGACATTGAACTCAAAAAGACCAAAAAAAAAGAAGAAAGAAAGAAAGAAAAAAAAAAAAAAGTGGAATACAAAGAGTGATTTACATTGGAAGGGATCTGCAAGATGACCCAGTTCCAATCTCCCTCCAGTGGGGAGGGACACTTTCTACTAGATCACACTGCCCAAATCCATCCTGGTCTTGAACATCTTTAGGATGAAGAATCCACAGCTTCTCTAGGCAAAGTAAAAAATTACTCCATGATGTCTAAATTAAACCTTCTTTATTTTTAAAGCCATAATCCCCTGTCCTATCAGTACAGTCCCTGACAAAGAGGAGCTTATAATCTTTCTTGCAGATCCACTTTAGATACTGGTGGGCCATTGTGAGGTCACCCCAGTGCCTTTTCTCCTCCAGGCTGAACAATCCTGGCTCTCTCAGCCCATCTTAATAGAAGAGATGCTGATCATCCTCATGGTCTTCCTCTGGACTTGCTCCAACAGGTTCCTGTTTTTCATAGCTGAATGAAGTACTCAAGGAGGGATGGCAAGAGACTGCAGGAGGAGAATCACCTCCCTTGCCTTTCTAGCCATGCTTCTTTTGTTGCACCCCAGGATATAAATGGCTTCCTGGCCTGTAAGCACACACTGCTAGCTCATACTGAACTTCTCATCAACCAAAACTCCTATGTTCTTCTTCTGGGGGTTGTTTTCAAGCAACTCCCTTCTCAGCCTTTAATAGTGCTTTGGATTGCTTCAAAGGCTTAGGACATTGCATTTGGCCTTGCTGAACTTCATGAGGTTCACATGGCCCTATGTCTCAAGCATGTCAAGAGATACCCTCTAGATGGTATCCCTTCCTTCACGTACATGTTCACCATAACATACAATTTGGTGTGTTACAATCTTGCACAAACTTGCTGAGGTGAACTCAGTCCCACTGTCCAGGCTGCCAACAAAGACACTAAATAGATTTCTAAAGTATCACAGAATCACAGAATGGCCAGGGTTGGAAGGGGTCTCAAGGATCACGAATCTTTAATCCCCCTGCCACATGCAGGGCCACCAACCTCTCCATTTAATGCTAGACCGGGCTGCCCAGGGCCCCATCCAGTCTGACCTTGAACACTTCCAGGAACGGGGCATCCACAACCCCTCTGGGCAGCCTGTTCCAGCACCTCACCACTCTCTCTGTAAAGAATTTCCCCCAGATGTCCAACCTAAATCTTCCCTCCCTCAACTTAAAACCATTTCTCCTTGTCCTGCAGTTATCTACCCTTTCAAAGAGTTGATTCCCCTCCCCTCTGTAGGCTCCCTTTAGGTACTGAAATGCTGCAATGAGGTCAAATATGATAGGTAATGGCTTAGCAACTTTACCCACCCAGTTGCTCGGGACCGTCAAATGCATCTCATCGGTCAACAACACTAGACCACTTCAACAAACTGTAGGTGACCTCACTCAAGCAACAGCAACTACTTTGGACACGGTGCACAATTCGGTCCTCGTAAAGTCCAGGAGGGAAAATAACTAAGGCTTTGGGAACAATGCACTTCTGTAACACTGGAATTATTCAGCTTGTGTCCAGTTTTGTGCCACCTGAGGGCAGCTTAAGACATGAACATGCTTGATGAAAGCAGTCATCCATTCTCAATGCAAAACGGGAAAGTGTCAACATTTTTCATTAGATGACTGAATTATTCAAAATCAGATTGAAAACTTAGGATCCTTAAGATATATGTCAAATGTTTCTGTTCTAAAATGAAATTTGGTAAAATCAAGCCAGATTAATTCACTAAATAAGGGCCTTTCAAATACATGAAGAGAATTTTCTTTACTATGAAAGAACAGTGACAAGTTTTCATTGTGCCACCTTCAGTCTTCTATATAAAATCTCATAATTTAGCATTAAAAAAATCTTTTAGATGGACATATGTTCAGCTAGGTTTGTTGTGTAGGATAATAACTTCAAATTTTTCAGGATTCAGCAAAATCTGTCCTTTGTAATGGCTTGTGATTATTTGTCTTGAGGAATAACAGTATTTCCCCTGTCATTCTAGGCACAACTTTACTACTAGTTGTAAAGATTTTTAATTTCTCACCTTAACTGTTTTCAGTCCTTACTTCTTTCTGCTTGCTTTGTTGTTGTTGTGTTTGGTTAGTTCATTGGTTTGTTTTCATTTTACTTTTGCTCTTAAATTATTGTTATTTATTAAAGAAAGTATAAAATAACAATTTGGGAAATGTGAGAGATGTCTTAGACTTACCATCATCAATGACAGCCTGCCATTGGTGCACATGCTTCTGATACGAAGATCTGACACTGAAAGCCTGGCACTGCCAGTCTCTGAAGGTAGGCACACCAGCAGGACAGGAAGGATTTTCACATATTCTATACTGCATCACGGGGCCATGACACTCACCTTCAACGCCCAGACTAGAAATGATGGCATAAATACAGTGATTTATCGTTAGCAATATCTATAAACATACAGTATAGCTTGTTTAAGATAAACGCAAACAATTTAAATAACAGTTTTATTGAAGACATAACATTAAGAAATCACTCACAATAACCTCACAGAACATGTCTGACTTCTTTTTGGACTAGTTGCATTACAGGCAGTGGTGCTATACCATAACTTACACTTGATCCCACAGAAGCACTAGCATTAGTAGGGATGTTTAGCACAGAGAACCTTCGTTAAAGTTTGGCAAAGTTCAGGCGATTTTTCTATTGTTGTTTTCTATTGTTGAACTGAGCTAGGCATGCAAGTGAAACGACATAT
>JAPSGF010000125.1:687638-753204 GCA_035772895.1 Perdix hodgsoniae
CTTTTTTCTCAATCCATTATATTTCCTCCATTCTTCATTATTTCCCAGTTTTGCTCTACTTTTTCCTAAATCACCTACTTACTCTACATTTCACCATCTACTATGTTCTGTTACCAATTCTATTTTTCCCTTTTTTGGTGTATAACTGGCCCAGATAAGAGAGATGGGGCACAATCAAAAGAAAAGCATATTTTATCTGGCTACTGTGATATAGATATATGCTGATTTCATTCATGGCAGTGATAAAATTCATTTATCCCCAGTGGCACAAAATTTTCATTTTCACAAGACAAGAGGGTTCTAAATGTTTTTTCTAGATATTCTATCTGTCTGCAGATCTTTGTCAAAGGTACAATTCTTTGGCTCTCAAAATGAAATAGAAGACAATTTTTCTTTACCCAAATGAGAAGACAAGAATTATGTACTGGCACACTGCAAGTCAAAAATTATGCATTTCGTTTTCTGTTTAATCTTCAGGTGAAGCTATAAACAAAAGTTTTAACATGCAACTAAAAAAATCAAATACTTAGTTCATCTAAGCCTTTTCAGTATTCATTACTTATACATAGGATAGCAATATCTCAATGAGGTTCTGTACTGGAAAGATTTAAATTCTGTTCAGAAAAACAGAATTGGAATCCTGAACTTATTTTTACCCAGGGCATTTGCGCTGTCGACTGCTGATTCCAGTGTTGCAAGTACGGCTGCAAGTGCTCCACATGCTCCATTCCCCCTCCATATGTTCCACCAACGTTGTCCGATTAGTACATTCTCCAGCCTTACACCACTAGATAAAAATTCATCACATAGGTAAATAAATCAAGGTAAATGCAAAACAACTGACTACTCCACAAGGCAGAATCCAAACATTTTGTTCAGAAGATTTCATATGCGTCAGGAGTATCTCCTCCTACTGTTTTCATAGCTTTCTTTCCCGTATTAGTAACCTTCCTCTAGCTCTTTGTCCAAGTAGCATGTGTAACTCTCATCACAAGCTCATGTTGAAGTTCATTTCCAACACAGGGTGCCTCTGGAAAAGAAACTGTTTCCAGATCACACTGTCCACTTCGTTTGAGGCTGGGACCTGCTTAAGAAAATGCTTCTGCGTCCAGCCAAAACATATTGCAAGGATAGTCCATTTGCTGAGTCAGATAATCACAGTACTCTGTTATGGCTGTGCCCTCAGCTTGACTGGTTCACTAGTACAGGTATAGTTAATGTTTATCACTGATAATTCAGTGACAACTGTAACATGAAATTCTACTGAGTTGGAGAAAAAATGAGATTTTTTCACAACTCGCATTAAAGAGAGAGGAATGGAATCCTCCATAGGCTAGTGCTAAAAAGTCAGCTGAACCCCTGACATTTATTTAAAGAAGTCCAGAATACTACCCCAATAATCTCACATTTATCTATCATTTCCCAAGATATCATCAATTTCTCACTATCCAATCACAATTCTTATGCTTTGTTGCCTATGTCCATATCTTGTACCAAACACTATACATCTGCAAAACACTAGTACTTATCAATTTACACCAGATGAAAATGTTTTTCACTGTGTCCTGGTTTCAACTGGGTCAGACTTGATTTTCCTCTTAGTGTCTGATATGCTATGCTATGCTTTGTTATTAGGATAAAAACAGTACTGATAACACACTGATGTTTTAGTTGCTAAGTAGTGCAGTACAGAGTCAAGGACATTTTAACTTCATTTCATTTTCTCATCTTCTTGTACAGCCCTTGCAGACAGGTGGATGGGAGGCACAAAGAGCCAGGAGGGGAGAGATCCAGGACAGCTGACCTAAACTGCCCAAAGACACATTCCATACTGTATGGAATCATGTGGAGGAAAAAACAACAAAAACGAAAAACTTCTAAACTGAGGCGAGTTGGCCATGGTAGTTGCTGGTGCTCAGTGACTGTCATCAGTCATCAGTGACTGTCAGTATCAGTCTTGCAGTATCTGATACTTGCAGTATCAGTCATCAGGTGGTGAGCAAGTGATATGTGTATCATTTGTTTTGTGTATATATATACATATGTATTTAGTTATGATCATTATTGTTTCTCTTCTTTTCTGTTCTACTTAATAGTTTAAATGTCAGCCTATGAGTTCCACCTTTTTTTTTTTCTATTCTGTCTCCCATCCTGCTGGGATGAGTGGGTTGAGTGAAGGGCTGTTTAGTGTTTGGCTGCTTGTCACATTAAACCACAACACATGAATTACGAGATTTCCACAGTTATAAAGCAGTAAGGCTATAGTAGACAACAAAGAATTAATGTCATTGACCATGAACTTTACACATTTCTCTTTGCACTCTAAATTACTGGTGTTACTACTTAATAGATAATGTACATCACAGACTCATATCTTGAAGGAAATAAAGCATGTCAATAATAAGAACAATAAAGGCCATTGCAACTTTTATAAAATAATTCTGTTATCTGCACTGTGTACAGTAAAACCTTATCTAGTGTTACATTTTACCTACAGTTTCCAACTGATCAATTGAGCTTTTCTGCCCTGAATTATAGCATTGCAATGATGACATAATTTACCAAATTTGAGAAGTCTTCGTAAACCTGTCTAAAGTTTTTCATTGAATACAGAATCAGAAACTACAAATTTTCTAATGCTTTTGATATTTCGGACTGAACATGCTCATATTTATTTAATTAAATTCCTTCAGATACATAAGCAAAAATGAGTTTTCTCTAAAGATTGCGTCTTCCTGATGTAGAGTTTGAGGGGTGCTTGGAAATCCTTGACTTATATGACAGATGAACTGGAATGAGCTTAAAACTAGAAAGGTGAGTAAATGATACTCAAACCAATTCCTAATATCCTAAGTGGCAAAACAAGAATACATACAAAACAAGAATATATCATCTCTACACATAACACATAAAATAAACAAGAAAAAGGATCTCTTCTAATTATCTGAGATGTTTCAGTGACGACTGCTTAGCTTTCTACTGCTAGTCATAATTTAAAGTGTCCCTGCAGCTTGACACAAAACTCATTGAGCCATTCAAATTTGAATCAGTAATTTTTCTTACACTTACTACTTATTTCCATCCAACTACCTAAGTTCCTCATAGGCTCTCCCAGGACTCATGTCACTACCACGACTTCCACAACTACCAACATAACCTGTAAGAACAAGTTGTCTGCAATTACTTGCCATTATCACCTTTTGCAAATGAATTAATGATGTACAGACAATGATGTTCAGAACATACAGAACTAATTTTGGGCTGTCCAGTTTGAATGGCTGTGGTTGCATAACAGAAAATTCTGGGTCTCAGTGAGTTCCATTACTTTCTTATTCCACACCGGGGGCACACTAGTGTCAACTTAAAGAATATAACCTTCAAGAAAAGATATATCTATGTCTTTCCAAATGTTGATTCCAGACAAAGCATCACGCATTTGTCAGAATCAAAAGATCACAGTAAATGTAAGACTTTTATGAATACGCCAATTAATGCACTCTATTTTTTATTCAGTATACAAAATGTTACTACGTGAAAAATTTTGCTGACATTGATTTATTTGCTTTTCTTAGAATCAGAGAATGGCTTGTGTTGGAAGGGACCACAAGAATCATCAACTTCCAAAGCCCTGCCACGTATAGGGCCACAAACCTCCACAAACCTCCAGAAGATTAGGGATGTGATGACAGTCCTTGGTGACTGCAATGCGACTCAAAGCACAAATCACTCCAGAAGGAGATTGTTGTCAGCACAATATCATGAAAATCCCAAGACATGTGCATATTTCTGCGATGTTATCTATTTACTTATCTTCCTTTACAGTTCTATTCACTCACAACAGCAATTATTAAAACCTGAAGAACAACAATTAACGTAGGTAAGACTTCAGGTGACCATTAATTTCTCCTTGACATCATATTTGCAGTGACATTTACTGTTCCTTTAAATGTATGGACACTGTAAGTATCTCTTTACAAAGCTTATCCTAAATAGTTAGATTGTAAATCTCCTTTTACATGGAAATCGGAGCTGAAATTTTTCTGTCTTTCAAAGCTTTTGTTTCTGCTCACAACAAGCAGGGCAACAACGGCATTCCATTCATAAACAGGACACAAAAACAAAGCAAGACTGAAATACAACAGTGTAAGCATCAAAACACGTGGCTTTGGCTAAGTTTTTAAAAGCATTTCACTGCTTGTATGAAAATGTATTTTTGTACTTTGTCTAGATTATATAATAGAGGATACGTAGTTCATTTTATTATGTATTTATAGTTTTCATGAAAATTGAGGTAAGCAGTAACTTCAAACAAATGCAAAGACATATTCAGTTTTTTCCTTAAATGTCAGGTGTTCAGTGTAACTTATATTGCTTTATCACTTCTGCTGTAGGAAAACATACCTTTCCAGTCTCACAGTCTGTTCCATCCATAGGTGGATCCAGTTTAGTTTTGCATTCCTTCTCACTTTCCACCTTACACCACAACCCAGTGCATATGACATGCTGAAAACCAAGTGCATAGGTATACATTAAGAAAAATTACTTTCTGCACATAATTCAATAATTTTAAAATAAAGTTACCAGCTTCAAGATACTGAAAATAGGCTAAAGATGGACAAAAATCAGTAAGGGCAAATTGTGCTTCACTTTCTATTAATCACTGATACATGGTACAAGCAAAGCTGGTGTGTTGAGAGAAAGGGGAAAGAAATCCCTGAGTTTAACCCTAGAGGTCATGGTCTGTACATATTCCAGCACTGACAAAGCACACGGAAATAACTTTGCACCATGTTATGAACATGTGAGTGTGCAGATGTGCTCCAACTAGGACTGAAAGATGTATGATAGTGCTAAGGCTGAAAGGAGGATTCTTCTTTTGTTTATTAGCACATAAATCAGGAAAACCACTGGGCACCTGGATAAAAATAAACTTCCTAGCATCATTTTAGAAACAGGTGAATACAAAGGATTTGCTTCTTAACCACATTTGGAGCTTTTGGAAAATTATTTTAAAAATTAATCCATATTTTCACTCATTTTACTTAGAATCATGAAAACATTAAGGTTGGAAAAGACCTCTAAGATCATCAAGTCTAACCATCAATCCACTACCACCATGCCCACTAACCACATCCCTCAGTGTCACATCTATACATTTCCGAGTGCTCATTCATTTTATATGAAAGGGAGAACGCACTGTCACTACCAACAAAAACCAAGGTTTGAAAATGAAACCATTTATATATTCAAGATCTGATCAATCTTGGTACAACTACGCAGACGATGATCACTGGAGGTTTGTAAGAACATACTCAAAAAATTTGGAGGTTTCTCTAGGACTTCCTTATGTCTGAGTTCATACAACTACAATGAATACTGATGCCTTATGCACTTCCAGTGATTCATAATCTTCATTAAATTGGAAATACCTCAAAAATAAATAAAATCTGACATCTTCAAAGAAGATACAAAATAAGGTGACAAATCAGGCTGCAATATTTTTGCTGGGAAGGGAAAGGCAGATGAGAGGAATTCCAGTCAGTTGTCATTTATGGAGATTTTTGGAGACAGAAATAAAAATGCTTATTCTACCTGCTGAGCATCAAAACAAGATAACTTTATCTTCTTCAAATGTTAGTACAGCTTTGCAATATTTCTCCAGATTTCCTTGGCAGCTAAAGAAAGGAAAAAAAGGATCCAGGAGATGTGGGAGGAAGGTGGCTCATAGTGCATATAAAGTGTAAAGATTAGGAGATTTTTGAACCCTGGGCTGCCAGAAGACGTGGTTTTTATGACTGAAATGATTTGTTACATTGGTAAAACTACCGAGAGTGTCTGTTTCTTTTATATTATGCATGAAAATTGTATGGCAAATCTTATGCTGTCTTGAAAAGTCTTAGTGCACAGGAAATATATGCACTAATGAACAGACTGAATCTGAACCAAGAAAACAGGATGAATCCAGTGGGAGACATGCATATAAAAATGTACGTAATATTATTTTTTAAAAAAAGGCAAAGATTGCAGAGGGTCAGGATTGAAGCAGCCACATTCACCTCTAGTTCATTCTGTTACAGTTTTGTGTCAAAGCAGAACTGACATGACAACAGTCGGGCTATGGTAATCCTAAAATTTAGCTATAGAAGACCTACTCTGTGTTCAGAATAGTTTTTAACAAATATTTTAAAATATGAAATTGTAATCATTGTCCTTGTTCCAAAGATAATCTGTGTTTCTAAAATTATTTTTATAAATACACTTCAAGATAAAACTTGACAGCAACAGGACTTCAAATAGTGAAGAAAAGACAGAGTATCCCATGTTCAGGACTAACTGCTTCCACTTCTACTATGTGATGTGTGTACTACTAAATGATTCACTGCACTGTTGCCACGACTCAGCCTCTCTGAAACAAAAATATATGCTAATCTATTCGTCCTCATTAACATCTTCATTCATCAGAGACTGCATTTGAAGAAGTTATCCAGATTTTCAAATACTAAAGTCAAATTTTCACATACTGATGTATGTTTCCCTTTTTTTTTTTTAATTTCCAAATATTTTCAACTTTTGCTTAACTTCTCTTGAAAAAAAAAGAAACAATTCTTCTCTTAAGAAGATGGGAATTTAAGAGTGATGCATATCATAAGACCTTCTCTAGAAATCTGCAGTGCTTCATGTTGAGATTGATTTGAAAACCAACAGAAATCTGGAGACCAGTATCAGCAGTACAGTCACCCAAAAATTAGAGCACAAACTTCTGAAATGCAAATTTACTACTCTAGGTAGAAAGATTTATCCATTCATAATCTGTATATTTATGTTCACAGAGGTTTAGTGGCTATCATAACCACAATAAAATAGCATTTACAATTAGACTAAGAAGGAAAATGAGAGTTACTGGAAGTGATAAATGTATACTAATTCTATTAAGCTATTCCCAATCTGCAAAATACTTTTTTGGGTGTACAATACAAAACAAAATACTGCCAAGCATACATGAATGATTTTTTCTTAAAGAATAGACTGATAGTTAATTTGAGTTTTTAACTCAATTTATTCTGATATAATAATTCTATTATTAAATTTATTCTGAATTTAATCTGAGATTGAATAAAATATAACATAAAAGTCACAATGTTACAGAACTCTTTTATTTCGGGGGGCTTTTAAAATGAGCAAGGGACATTTGTCTGCATGATAGGGATACTTTTCCAATCATCTGGAAAGAGAATCCAGCTGAAAGGAAGGAATGGATATGAAACGAGCATTTCAGAACTGTATATGTGCAAAGTCAAGATTGTTTACAGTGTGATGGTGGATATGGGGATGGATATTTCTCCAGGGCTATAATGTTTCCATGACTTTCATTCTTTTTATTGTGATCTTTCCCTAAAATGTCTTAAAAATCACCGTGAAATATAACCAGTCTCCTACTTCTTTAAAAAGATCGCAGCTGTGTTATGACAGGAATTGTTTTAGTGGAGCTGACTAGATAGCACTCACATCCTGGACTTTAATCTTGAAAGCCAGCATTCAATAGTTCAACAATTATATTCAATTGTCAAGTTCTACATTTAATCACTGAGAACTACTTCTGGGCCATGATCTCGCTATCTGTTATGCAAAACAATGTTAGGTCTAATTGATTCTTGTGTGAGACATCATGGGCATAAAAGCGAACTTGGCTCCTTTACAAGATAAGCACAGTGACATGACATAAATTTTGTACCCAGAGATCCACTCACACTTTTCTCAGGCTCTATAAATTTTGCTTAGGGTATGAAAAAGGAGTCTTTTAAATAAAGCTGAAAAGAAAAAAAATGCTGCCTAGATAATACTCATGGAAGAGTGAAGCTCACTTAGGAAAATACAGGAGTAGGAATTCAGTGGTGCTTTCGGTCCCTTCCTTTAGACATTAAATCACAAAAAGGAATTCCAGATAGCAAGTGAAAATTGTTGATATATACAGTATTTCTCAGAGGCTTTCATGTAAGACAACTGTAAATTATTATGAAGTGCTGTTCAATAATAGAATTTGTAGAAAATTCAGAATGTACCATTGATATTATCATTTTGATATCATTAAGAAAACTAATTTTCATTATTATTCAATTGTTTTCTTAGTTGATTAGCTGTTAAAAAAAAGAAATGAACTTGTTTTAAAAGACTGCATGAAGTCTGCGGTCAAGCCAACTCCCAGTGACAAAAAATGTAAGACTGACTTAGTTTATGATTTATCTTCTCCACAGTTATACTGAAGTGCATGAATCCTTCAGCAACTAGAACAGATTCAAGAAATCCTTGGCTTTAAACTGTCAGATTTACTGAAGTTTAAGTGAACCTTTAAAGAGAATGTTTCTCACTCATTTCTTGGCTTCTGGATAACTGTAACCACAGTAAACTGCCAGTTACTGGCAAAAATGTATACAGTGATAAATGAAGTTTAGACTTCATGGAAAATTCAGTGGTTGCCAATGCACAAAAAAGTAATTATTGTAACAAATTAATATTGCAACTTCAGAAGTACTGTTTTAGTTGTAGAAGACTCTTCCATGCACTGATTTCTCTAATAGCAGTCAGAATAATCTGCATAGTTAAAATAGTAAACTTTGCATTAACTTCATAATATGGAAAATGAAAGAATTTGGCAAATTCAACGTATTTGTTATTTCCACGTAACATCCTCAAATTTCAATAGAAAGATGACAAAAAATTGACTACAAACACCTAAATAAAATAAATAAATAATATCAGTGTTACACAGTCCATGTCCGCGGAGAATTTTTGGAAACTTTGTACAGCTTAGTTCTAGCTCAACGTAAATGGAAATATCTGTTTTTTCTATGTGTTCTAACTATTGCTCTGAGATTCCTTTTTGCTACAGAAAGCTTATTTAACTGCACTGGAAATCCTACTGCCATGGCACTACTTTGCTCAGCCTGAGTTCACAGTGTATAATGCTACAAGCCAGGGTCTATTCAGAGAACCCAGATAACACCACTGTTTTCACTCTGAGATTCAGTACTCAAAGCATAATGAAATGGAGGCCACACAGAAAATCTAGTCCCAGTGGAATAAATAGTAAATATCCCATTTGTTACAACGAGGTGACTTCACACTGTGTAATTCTCTATTTCTAAAGCACAAGGAACACATCATTGATGAAGAAGAACTTGACTCAGTATGTTTAAATTCAAAGCAAGCCTTACAAAATAAACAAATAAGAATGTTTATTTTAACCTCAGAAAGGCACAGTGCAAACTGAGTTTAAAGGTGCTATGTCCTCATTAACAGAAATAACAGGATTGTAAGTTGGTAGATGCATTCTCTGAAATTTATCTCCACCCTTACCTGCATTTCTTGGCAAAAAGAAGCAGTTGGTCCAAAAATAATCTGACACTGCTCATCTGCAGTGTACGTCATCCCTGGGAGTTTGGAGGGAATAATCACAGAATTGAGACTTTGAGGATTCGTCTGTAGCAGACAATTACTGGCCTTTGACCTGGCAATATACAGAGATTCATAGGCTGAGCAATCTGAAAGAGCTTGATTGTCATGCTGACTTATAATGTATTAGATGTTCTACATTAGAGAAAAGCAGACTCACAATTTCTTTTTTTTTTTTTTCATAAGAATAGAACCGTCATTCAGAAAAATGACCACATAAATTAATGTCTGCTTTCTTGAAAGAAGTTGATGCCATTCTGATTTGTATATTTGCAGAAAAATTATCAGAAGTACTAGGAATTTTATAAATATTCTGGATAACATTTTAGTATTAATGTTACTTAACTAATTGTAGCTTGGATAGAAATTGAAACAGCTGTTTAACAAGTGGAATATTGATAATGCACGGACAGTTATGCAGCTTGTTTTTCACATCTACTAATATTTTAAACTAATAATTTCAGTTTATATACATACATATATATTTAAAAATACATACATTTCTGAGCCAGTAGACAGAACTTTAACATTTCTCAACAACTGAACAAAAAAAGATTTGAAAATGCCTAAACCTATTTAATGCATCAGATCATGTACGTATGATTTCTGCTGAGATTCAGTATAATTTCAGACTTATATAATTTCAGTTAACTATTTCAGAATAATAAAGCAGGCTTCGGGACTGCTTAACAGTTTTAAGAAAATTCCCAATAGATATATGTATGAATTTAAGATTCTATTTTGAGAGATAGGAATGAAAATGAATGTTTTAATTTGGTTTCTAGGCATACTACACTCTATCAAATATTTCCCAGTAAATTAAAGGAATTAATATAATTAAATTGCATAGCACTTAATGGCACAACACAAATAATAAAATCTATACAATGTTCAGAAGTTGTTTTCTGTCCAGCCTTATTCAATGTATACTATATTAAAGTACTTTAATGTATTTTAAAATGAACTTTTATGCATGTATATATACAAACACATTGAAAAATTGAGCATATATAAATAATTGCCAAAAATAGCTAAATTTTAATCTGCCGAATAATATCTAGTGCATCTTTTAAGTTATTTTGCTGGACTATGTAAGCAGAAGTTCTTTTCAATCTCCCACTGAAAGGTTGAATTTTTTTTCAGATTACTCACTGCAACTATTTGTAAAATATACATGATATTAGTGATTTTTATTGAAAGATATACCTGAGAAATCTTTCCAGATCTTCCCTGCTACAGCGGGACCATGAAACATCACCAAGATTCTGTCCTTTAATCCATTCGCCAGACATGATATGGAGACCATCTGCACAGGAAGGGTGGTCATTGTCGTGGTTTATTCCCATGCTGTATTTTCAAGTTTTTAAAAGCAAAACAAAACACAACAAAATAACAAGTTGTTTTCAGAAATGCTTGCTAGTTAAAATCCTTATAAGAGACTAAGAGAAACTCATTTTCTCCATTACATTTTTCACAGAAGTACACAGACTCACATCTGAAGGATTAGACTACCGTTGAAAAGTCAAAGACAAAGCTTCATTATTTGTTTAGAAATATTATAGTCTAATCAGTCACTAAATATATACTTTGGACAGCTTTTTAAAATTCAGAACTGAACAGGTATGTTCCAGTTGTTCTTTTCTTGATAATAACCAAAACACTGGAAACTACTTTTTAAGATCAGTGAATTCTACTTATATTTACACTCTGACTTGATCTTAATTCTGTGGTTATTCCATGGGGATTGATCTGTTGAAATTTTATAGAACAATAAGATGCTTACCAGTTTATTACTATTGTATCTAAACAAAAATCATCTAATTATGTTTTCAATGACTGTTGTTAGAAATAACAATGATGGACTTATATTCAATCAATTTATAACATTATGAATTTATTTAACACCATTTATGATGTTTTGGGTTTTAATAATATTTTAAAGATTTGGCAGCCATATACCATCTTCATAAGTTCTCAGATAAGGCACTGCAAAGCAATTAAAAATCAACTAAAAAATTCTACTGAAAATCTACATCAAAATGTTCTTGTTGCTAAAGTAAAGACTCGTTATCGCTCTCACTGAAAACAGGTAACCACTGAGAAAAAAGATACTTAAAAAAAAAAGTTTTTTTTAATTTTAAGAAGGAGCTAGGAGCAAACTTTCCTCTCTAACATTAGGAGAAATAAATAAAATACTTCCAGTTGTTTTCAAAAATAAGCATAAGATGACTCTGCAGGCCACTGAATTCAGATTCAAGCTGGTGCTGGAATTTTGCATCCCTATTCTGCCCTGCAGAAAAACAAAACTTTCTAGTGCACAAAGCTTTACACGTTGTATTCATTCCCTCAGCTGAAGAGCGGACAGATGGCTCAGAAAACACAAAGCTGAGAGGTCTGTCACTTCAGTAGAAAGCTAGAATGCACTGTGCTCAATCATTTTTAACCATAAGGCAATGGACAAAGGGCAAAAAAAAATGTCACCACCTCATTTTCCATCTTTACTCTGTTCCCAAACTCTCTATTGACTAGACGAAATTTTATAGGAATTCTGGAAGCTGTATTACCACATTTTTCTTAACAAAATGAATTTAGCATCATAGAACATAGAATCACAGAATCACAGAATCAAGACAGTTGGACAAGACCTCTAACATCATCTAGCCCAACCATACACCTAATACCAATATTGCCCACTAACCATGTCCCTGAATACCACATCTCTGCATTTCTTGAACACTTCAAGTGATGCTGACACCACCACTCCTCTGGGCAGCGTGTTCACTGTCCAACCACTCTCCCAGAGGAGAAATCCCCTGTAGAGGATATAAAACCCACGTAGGGCTTTTTTATGCTTACTGTAGTCTCTCTATAATTAGTTATATAAGACGTGTATATCTATAGTTAGTACTTATCAAAGTACACTATAATTTGGAGCACTGGATTAGCTGTTTCTGCATTGATGGAATAATTTTGTGAGTTGTAAACAGTGTAACTTAGGTAAACAAAACTGCTTTACTGTCAAGAGACACTCTAGGAAAATGCTCTGGTATTTTCCTTACATTCTTCTTACATATGATTATTACTTTTTATATATGAGAGCTGCATTGAAAGTAGTCTCCTATTTTATTATGTACATCCATGATATCAGAGGCAGGTGGTGACGGTTTGGCAGTAGAGGGTGAATCTTTCCACCAATATTCTGTTACTTTTGTTGCTGTTTGACAGATGGCAGCAGAGGGGCAGTCTAACATGGAACTTTGGACAAATCACAGGTGACTCTCTGAATTCCTCCATGTGGAAAAAATGGCACCCAATGACACTAATCATTTGTTGAACATTTCTGGAAACCAAACAGCAGATGGGAGCACAGTGAGGCTGTGGTTGGGGCTCTTCAGCAGTGCTGACAGTGACAACGAGTCACCTCTGTTGCTACAGAATTTATCACTGCAGGATGCAGGCTCTTCTTCACGGTCAGAAAAAATGCATACCTAACAGTGATTATGGTGTAGACAAAACAGTATTTTGTAGCTGAGAATCTGCTCTACCAAATAGTGTTACTGTGTTTGTATCTGTTATAGTTTCCATGGAAATAAATAAGTAGCATTATTTTCAGAGCAACACATCTATCTTGTCTTATATATGGAGTTCGTGATGCCTGTAAGTTGACCTGTTCATCTAATCCCACTCCCTGGAAAAATTATTGAGAAGATTGCCTTGGGGAATTTTGAAAATCAGATAAAGAACAAAGCTATTACCAGTTATATCAATACTGGAAAATCAAGGGAAAGTCCTGTCTTGATAAGTTGATCTCCACCTATGATAAGATAACCTACCTTGTGGATGAAAGGAAAGCAAAATATATTATTTTCCTAGACTTCAGTAATGCCTTTGACACTGACTGTCAAATCACACCTTCTTGACACATTGTTCAACTGTGAGATCAACAGGTTATGTTACACTAGGCGGTGAAACGGTCAAAGGCAGAGCTTAAAGTAAATGGGTATATATCCAGTTGGTTGCTGGTCAAGAGCAGTGTTCCTCAAGATGCAGTCCCAGGGCCAGTTCAACATTCTTCTCAAAGAGAAGACTGTAATGTACTCCAGTAGTTTTGCAGGTTACAAAGAACAGGAAGATGCTGTTGGGTCTCTGGAGGATAAGAGGCCTTCTAAGAAAAGTGTAGAAACAGTGACACACTAGGCAATCAGAAATGGCATTAAGTTCAAGAAAAATTCTAGTGCTGCACCAGGATGCAATAGTGCTGCACACAGGTACAGACTGGGAGATGGATGACTGTGGAAAAGCTCAGCAGAAAGAGGCCTGGGGGTGCTGGTGGAAGCAGGTGCAGCGTGAGCCAGAATCGTGCCTCAACAACCAACAGGGCAAACGGTACTCTTGAAGGCATTAATCACTACATAAACAAGCTGAATAAAAAGGGATGATTCTCCCACTACATTCAGCATTCATGCAGTCTCAAAAACTGTATGCAGTTCTGAGCTCCGTAATATAAAAAGGACGTTAAGGTGCTTGAATGTGTCTGGAGGGGGGCAGTAAAGCTGGTAACAGGCTGGAAGTCATGTCCTATGAGGAGAGGCTGAGGACACTTAGTTTGTCCAGCCTGGAGAAGAGAAGGCCAAGAGGTGACCTCTTTGCTCTCTACAACTTCCTGAGGAGAGGAAGCAGGGAGGGAGGTGCTGGTCTCTTCTCCCTGAGAATCAATGAGTGGATGTGCAGCAAGAGAACCCAGCTGCTCTAGGTGAAGTTCAGACTGATTATCAGGAAGTGTCTTTCCTGTTAGGCTGGTTAATAACTGGAACAGGCTTCCTAGCAAAGTGGTTGATACCCCCTGCTAGTCTGTGTTTCTGAGGCATTTGGATGACCCTCTTAATAACACGCTTTAACTTTCAGTTCTCTGAAATGCTCAAGGAATTGGACTTCACAATCGTTGAAGATTCCTTCCAGCTCCATTCCCTACCCCAAGGCTCAAGGTGCTCAAGCAATTGAATTCACCAACTTTCTACAAGTTTCTTCCAACAGAATCACCCTATTCTACTCTATCCAGCTATGCCCTCTCGTCCACCCTTCTGTCCTGCCTTACTTTGCCCTACTCTACCTCCAGTGTTATATCTGTAGGAACTATGACAGAACATACAGAAACTGAAAATTTGCTTTGCTGAGAACACAGGATTTCTTACAGTTCTTACAGTTACATGTGTCCTTATTTGAAAAAAAAGTCATTCATCATGATATATATACTGTGATTTGGTATAAAGCAATCAGAACATACAAATGCTCAAAATCTTTTTGATGTTTATCTCGGAACTGATGATTTGTAGGGCAAAGGAAAGTCATTATGAACAAAAGACCCTGCAGATGAGTAAATCCGCTTACATCTACTTGAGCCAGACATAAACACACACAACGTACCTGGCTCCTACATGTGATCAAGCAGTGGTTGCTCGGGTACAAAAGATCGTAAGCACGTACAATAAAGGTCTTCGTTCTGCACCACCAAGGGATTACATGCCTCTCTCTTGCAGCAGTAATGGAGCCTGTAGCTCTCTTGCTGCAACTGGTGCCCAAACAGGGTCACAAAAGGCAGACCAGTCTGTAGAGTGCTGAAAGAAGACCTACTGAGAGGGCTGAGTGAAGTGTAGTGCTGAGAGAGTATTGAGAGAAATGCGAGGCTTGACATAAAAGCCTGTACATGGGAGCGTTGAGAGAAACGCAACAAGGTTTCATCACACAGCCAGAATCACTTATGCAGGACCGAGGTGAGCAACAGGGAACAATGGGAACAAGTATAACAAAGGAGCAGGAGACGGTTTGTAAAATAATGAAAACAATTTTGCAGAAGCATCACACTAAAGTGGAAAGTTTCAATTTAAGCTCTCGTAATGTAGAAGTAGTAGATGGAACTACGATTTATGACACGGAAATGTGGGACAAAGCAGTGAGGCTGGGGGATGCTCTCTGATCCTTTGGCTAAAGACTTTTTGGGTTCCTGGAGATTGGTTTTTGAATTGCTAAAAGAACATAAGAAATCCACGGTCCCAATAGAGCCTCTTCCTGTGGTGGAAACTGCTGTAAACAACAGTGATGATAAGGACAAAGGCCCTTTAGACCCCAGACTAGTGAGCCTGAGGAACCAAACTTGCAACCCTCGATGTGCATGAAGTTTGGCAAGAGATTGGCAAAGAAGGAGAGGCGGGAGGGGGAATTACATCATTCAGAGATTGCATTCAGCTCCCACCTGCCCTGCAATTTTGATTTTTGGATTAAGGCTCAGCTCCCCCTGTACCAGTAATCTGTTGAGTTCCATTATGAAAAGTTACACTCTTTGTCCTCATGATTGCAATACCTTGGAAATGACCTATAAGATCATCTAGTCCAATTGTCTACACATTACCACCGCTACCACAAGCACTAAACCATATCTCGCAGCTCCTTGTCCAGATGCCTCTTGAACACTGTCAGGGACGGCAACTCCACCACCTCCCTTGGCAGGCCATTCCAGTGCCTGACCACTCTCTGAGAGAAAAAGTTCTTCCTTAAGTCTAACCTAAACCTCCTCTGGTACAACTTGCGGCCATTTCCCCGGGTCCTGTTTGTTGCCTGGGAGAAGAGGCCAAATACCTCCTCATCACAACCTCCCTTCAGGAAGTTGTAGAGTGCAATGAGGTCTTCCCTGAGCCTCCTATTCTCCAGACTGAACAATCCCAGCTCCCTCAGCTGCTCCTCATAGGACTTGTGCTCCAGACCCCTCACCAGTTTTGTTGCCCTTCTCTGGACACGCTCCAGGGCCTCAATGTCTTTCTTGTGGTGAGGGGCCTAAAACTGAACACAGTACGCAAGGTGCGGCCTCACCAGTGCTGAGTACAGGGGGATGATCACCTCCTGCTCCTGCTGGCCACACTATTTCTAATGCAGGCCAGGATGCCGTTGGCCCTCTTGGCCACCTAGGCACACTGCTGGCTCATGTTCAGCTGAGCATCAATCAACACCCCCAGGTCCCTTTCCTCTGCAAAGTCATCCGGCCACTCTGCCCCAAGCCTATAGCACCGCATGGGGTTGTTGTGGCCAAAGTGCAGGACCCAGCACTTGGCTTTGTTGAACTTCATCTCATTCACCCCAGCCCAGCGATCCAACTTATCTAAATACCTCTGAAGGGCCTCCCTACCCTCAGGCAGATCGATACCACCTCCCAACTTGGTGTCATCTGCAAACTTACTGAGGGTACACTCAATCCCCTCGTCTAGGTCATCAATAAAGATATTAAACAAGATAGGCCCCAGTACTGACACCTGGGGCACACCACTTGAAACAGGTCGCCAGCTGGACTTCGCTCCATTAACCACCACCCGTTGGGCACAGCCCTCTAGCCAATTTCTTACCAAAAGGAGTGCCTATCTGTCTCATTTAGAAGTTATATTCAGCTTTGAATTTCAAGTATACCCCACAAATATCTGCACAAACTCATCAGGATTAGTTTGTCAATCACTCATTATCGTATAATTTGCTACCTGTACAATTATATGTGTATAGACAGATGTAAGATAGACACATCTCTCTAACCATCGAGGGAAGTTTATATTCTTGCAGGCTCAAAATGCATTTCAGTTCACATACTGTAGAAGTACCAACTACTACATTTTTGAATTAATTATATCTGAGAATTAAGAAATAAAAGCTCTGTTATGTCAGAAGAAATAGTCTTCAATCATTATTCTGTATTTAAGTAAGTCAAATGAGGCTATTGTATACATCTTCTGGAAATAATTTTGTCCGCATTATGAAGTGCTGTTTTATATTTCTTAATATAACACTCAAAAATTCTCCTACACATTCTCCAACATACAAGGCATCAAATTTACTCCATGAAACTCGAACACTTCCATGTGGAATGCTTTTCTATTTTTTAATTCATTATTTTCATTGTGTTTTACAAATGGCAAATGATGAGCCTGTTATCACAACCAAATTGCATTTAAGAACATCGTACTGCACCTGAACAATAATGATGCTATTGAATTAGAAACACATGATTCAGGCAGAAAGACTAAGTGGTATTAAAAAGTAATTCAGGAGCAAATATATGGGAAAATTCAGATCTGAGGAAGATTAATTTAGGTTTATCAATTAATAAATTTCATTTAAAAGATTATAGGGAACACTAGCTGTGGTTCAGTTTTATGGAGTCACTAACCAGAAAACAGAGCAGGATGCGATTACAAAAAACAAAAGAACCCAAAGGAAATCCCAACTACCAAAGGAACCAGAAGTAGTCTGCTGAATACTCAATGTAATAAATAGAGTACTAAATCATAAAATGTAACACTTCAACACAAGAGATAAGCAGCAGAGGCATGCTGATTAAAAAAATCAGTAGAAAAGTAGTTTTTACCTATAGTCAAGTGACTACTGAAAAAAATAACCTTTTGAGAATGAGATGGTAAGTCTCTGAATGCTGATACCAGTCTGTACTTGCAATGTACGATACAATCAGAGTTACACTTGATTTCTTTTGCAATTAATGTCTTAATAAATGCTACGTGCATTTACAAAGGACTACAGAGAATTTTTAAATTTACTGGAAAAAAAAATTAAAAATATTTAACCTGTAGATTTCTTTTGCAGATAAATCAAAGTCATATTATGGTTACTATTACTTTAACAATAACTTAAAATTTTAAAAATGATATTAATTACAACGTATTATCCATGTATGATTTCCAGTGTTTTCTTTTTTTTGTTTGTGTACCTGATTATACTAGAATTATCTAAGCTTATTAAACTATGGACTTGAAAACTACAGCATTTATAAACTTACATGACATTGAATAGTTCAATTAATGCACGTAATTTGTTTAACCTGATATGTTGCATATCACTGTATGACAGGAATTGATTTGATAAATGAAGATAACACCACATAAGCTAGACAGAGGGTACATGGAACCTGCTCTATTTTGTTAGTACTACTTTTTTTTTTTTTTTTTCCACCTTTACAATGAAAATTTAGAATGTTATGACATTTTTTAATTCATGGTGAAAATGATGATATGAACAGACTAGTAGCAGGTTACTAAATGCTATTTTCTATACAGCTATATTATGTACAGTTGTTTTCTACAGTTAATGTAAAAAGACCACTATATATTTTTTGTTTGTTTTGCTTTTAAATTCCTCAATAATTATTATATTTTTATAAGTGCATTTTAAAATATGTGGGCTTCACAAATGGTTGCATAAATAACATAAGGTATATTCTTGAAAATGAAGTGAACTGAATGGCAAGCAAGCCAGTCACAGAAAATGGGAAGAGGCAGAAAACAGTTTTGAAAAAAACTTTGTCTTTAGTGAAAAAGTCCTGAACAAAAAAATCACAGTCCTCTTATTAACAAGCTGGTATAAAAAACAAAAGAAAAAAAAAAAAAAAAAAAGCTTACCAAATGATTATTTCTCTTCTGCAAAACATTGCTATGACAAGGTCTGTAAATCAGATTGTATTTTTGGTCTTAAAAGCAGGGGGCAAAAAATACAACTTGTATATAAATATACAAATGTTAACATACGCTAGGTGCTCAACTCCACCTAACATTGTAACTTTTGCTAAAGAGCTGCCTTCCTCACAATCACTCCTATGCTTCTGTCTTCAAAAAACTGGACCTGGAGACCACATAGTGTCCTGGTGATTTTCTTTGATTCAAGAACAAAAATAATTTAAAGCCATAATATGACAGTTGTATTTTCCATAATATGAATATACATACAGTTCCTCACTGTTTTTGTTTGTTTGTTTGTTTGTTTAACCAAAAGTAAATAATACAAAATAATTATTCACCTGTGGAAGAAAGGCTCAGAGCAAATCAAGAAGACAGGAGGGGAAGGAAAGGGAAGGAGGGGGAAGAAAATAAATGCAGGGAGGGAAGGAGAGGGGAAGAGAGCTGGAAGGAATCTTCAACGATTGTGAAGTCCAATTCCTTGAGCATTTCAGAGAACTGAAAGTTAAAGCGTGTTATTAAGAGGGTCATCCAAATGCCTCAGAAACACAGACTAGCAGGGGGTATCAACCACTTTGCTAGGAAGCCTGTTCCAGTTATTAACCAGCCTAACAGGAAAGACACTTCCTGATAATCAGTCTGAACTTCACCTAGAGCAGCTGGGTTCTCTTGCTGCACATCCACTCATTGATTCTCAGGGAGAAGAGACCAGCACCTCCCTCCCTGCTTCCTCTCCTCAGGAAGTTGTAGAGAGCAAAGAGGTCACCTCTTGGCCTTCTCTTCTCCAGGCTGGACAAACTAAGTGTCCTCAGCCTCTCCTCATAGGACATGACTTCCAGCCTGTTACCAGCTTTACTGCCCCCCTCCAGACACATTCAAGCACCTTAACGTCCGTTTTATATTACGGAGCTCAGAACTGCATACAGTTTTTGAGACTGCATGAATGCTGAATGTAGTGGGAGAATCATCCCTTTTTATTCAGCTTGTTTATGTAGTGATTAATGCCTTCAAGAGTACCGTTTGCCCTGTTGGTTGTTGAGGCACGATTCTGGCTCACGCTGCACCTGCTTCCACCAGCACCCCCAGGCCTCTTTCTGTTGAGCTTTTCCACAGTCATCCATCTCCCAGTCTGTACCCGTGTCAGGCACTTCTCTGTCCTTCTAGGGAGTCAGCTGCGCTTTCCAGTTCAATATCAGCCCTAGAATAAAGTCCCTTGGAGATGTAGCCACATGAAGTTCTGTTTACCTTTTGAGCTCTGCTGTTCAACCAGTCATCATTCAGAACTGCACAAACCTGTTTATCTCAAAATTGGACAGCATATTCCAAAAGGAGAAACGGTTTCAAAGCACTTACTAAAATTCAGAGAGATTATAACATCCACCTTCCCTTCAGCCCCCAAGTAAGCGTCCTTGTTGCAGAAAGAGATGAAATTACTACGGAAGGACTTACCGTTGATTATCCCACATTGACTATGCTTGACAATAGTTTTGTTTGTCAAATGTTTTTCTATATCCACCAGAAAAATCTTCTCCATTACTTTTCCAAGGACTGCACAAGACAAACAGGTCCGCAGCTTCCTAGAAGATTTCTCATGCACATTTTGTAGCTGGATATAATGTTGGCTAGCTTCCAGTTTCCAGGGACCTCCCTCAACTCCCACAGCCTTTAGTAAACTGTCAAGAGGACTACAGGTAAAATGCCTGCTAATTCCTTCAGCATCCTGAGGTATATCTCATTACACCCTGTGCATATACAAATGTATATGTTTTGGTGACCATAAACTGAAATTCATTGCTCCCCAAGTCATGTTCCTGCACTTCAGAGGATGGGACATCTAAAGTTTTATCATTAATATTAAAAACTGCGGTTAAAAATAAAACATTAAATGCCTCAATATTTTAATCTCCCTTACTGTTACGTATCTGCATCAAGTATCAGTGCAATGTTTTCCTTTGACCTCCTCTTTCTGTTTACATACTTGAAAAAGTATTTTTTATTTATTTATTATTTATGTCTGACACAACAGTGGCCACTGTCGCCTCAAGCTGTGGTTTGGCTTTTCTTGTTTCCTCCCTTCAGATGGGAATGGCGGCTCTGTACCCTCCCTTTCAATCATGACCTTGCCTCCAGATGTCATAAACTTTCTCTGCTTTAGTTCCAAGAGGAGCATCCTGTTCATCCAGTCTGGTCTTCTGTCCTGCTTGTGTGACTTGCAACACAAATGGGATTGCCTGTTTTGGGGCTTTAAAAAGGTAGTTTTGAAGAAGTGAGCAGCTGTCATGGACACCTAAGCCTTCTATAGCAGATTCCAAAGGGATGTTGCAAACTGACTTCTTTGAAACTCCCATTACCCTTGCTACCCTGAGATGGTGTTCTACAATCACAGAATCACAAATCACAGAATCACAGAATTGTAGGGGTTGGAAGGGACCTCCAGAGATTGAGTCCAACCCCCCTGCCAAAGCAGGTTCCCTACACCAGGTCGCACAAGTAGGTGTCTAGGCAAGTCTTGAATATCTCCAGAGAAGGAGACTCCACAACCTCCCTGGGCAGCCTGTTCCAGTGCTCCGTCACCCTCACTGTAAAGAAGTTCTTGTGCACATTTGTGCGGAACTTCCTATGCTGCAGCTTTTGGCCGTTTCCCCTCATCCTGTTCCCATGCACTACTGAAAAGAGTCTGGCCTCGCCACTCTGCCCCCACACCTTAGATATTTATAGACCTGGATCAGGTCCCCTCTCAGTCTTCTTTTCTCAAGGCTAAACAGACCCAGCTCACATAGCCTTTCTTCATAGGGGAGATGCTCCAGGCCCTTCATCATCTTTGTGGCCCTCCATGGGACTCTTTCCAAGAGATCCCTGTCTTTTTTGTACTGGGGAGCCCAGAACTGGACGCAGTACTCCAGATGAAGCCTTACCAGGGCAGAGTAGAGGGGGAGGATCACCTCCCTCGGCCTGCTGGCCACGCTCTTTTTAATGCACCCCAGAATGCCACTGGCCCTCTTGGCCACAAGGGTACACAAGGGCTCATGGCCAACCTGTCATCCATGAGGACACCCAGGTCCCTCTCCGCAGAGCTCCTCTCCAGCAGGTCATCCCCCAACCTGTACTGGTGCATGTGATTATTCTTCCCCAGATGCAAGACTCTACACTTGCTTTTGTTAAACCTCATCCAGTTTCTTTCTGCCCAGCTCTCCAGCCTGTCCAGGTCTCACTGAATGGCAGCACAGCCGTCAGGTGTGTCAGCCAATCCTCCCAACTTTGTGTCATCAGCAAACTTGCTGAGGGTGGCCACTATCCCCTCATCAAGGTCACTGATGAAGATGTTGAACAGGACCCAGCACCGACCCCTGAAGAACACTGCTAGTTACAGGCCTCCAACCAGACTCTGCACCGCCAATGATGACCCTCTGCGCTCTGCCAGTCAGCCAGTTCTCAACACACCTCACTGTCCACTCATCTATCCCACACTTCCTCAGCTTTGTTATAAGGATGTTGTGGGAGACAATATCAAATGCCTTGCTGAAATCAAGGTAGACTACACCCACTGCTTTTCCCCCATCCACCCAGCCAGAGACAACATCATAGAAGGCTACCAGGTTGGTCAAGCACGACCTCCCCCTGGTGAACCCATGCTGACTACTCCTCATAACCCCTTTTTCTCCCAGTTGTCTGGAAATGGCATCCAGCACAAGCTGTTCCATCACCTTACCAGGGACATAGGTGAGGCTGACTGGCCTATAATTGCCTGGATCTTCCTTCTTGCCCTTCTTGAAGACCAGAGTGACATTGGCTATTGTCCAGTCCTCAGGCACCTCCCCCGTTCTCCAAGACCTCTCAAAGATGACAGGGAGTGGTTCAGCAATCACCTCTGCCAATCCTTTGGCATAGCCCCTGTTCATAGTGATTTCCCCTTCCACAATGATCCTACCCTCTCAATTAGTCTCACTAGCTTACAAGCCCAGAAATATTTCCCCCATGAAAACAGATAAGTCCCATCAGGCCACATCAGACCCCTCATTTTAAAGGCTCTACCATGACTATAAAACCTAAAATACTGGTGGAGTCACCAGTCACCAGTCACCAGCTAGACATAGCATAGGACAACTGAGGAAAATATTATCTCTGCTACTGAGTCCTTTGCTATCTCCACAGAGGTGTGAAATCTCTTTTAAGTGACCTCAGACTTCCTGTTGCTACATTATTGGTAAACACTTGAAAGAGGAGTAGGCAGTTCTCCAAAGACTGCATTATATGCAAAAGTTTATTTAGAAACGTATCTTATTTGAGCCTCATGGAATAAGCAACCTTCTCTGTGAAGAGGGTGTGGTCTAAAGATAGGAACATTCACTCCCTTCAAGAGGGACAAGAGTCAATTTTCTTCAGGGTAGCTGGTATGGTGATGTGTTTTGTACTTAGGATGGAAATGAGGTTGATTACACACCAATGTTTTAGTTGATGCTGAGCAGCGCTTACACTGATTCTTTTGTGCTTGCTATGTTGTTCTGCCATTGTGAAGGCTGGGGATGCACAAGAAGCTGAGAAGGGACACAGTCAGAACAATTGACCAAACCTGCCAAAATAAATATTGCATACCATATGATGTTATGCTGAGCAATAGGAATGTGGCAGCTAGCTGTAGATGTTGCTCAGGCTGAGCACTGGAGACCTAGGGGTGAGCAACTCCGTTGTGCTTTACTTGTATGTTGATCTTCCTTTCTTCCTTTCTTCCTTTCTTCCTTTCTTCCTTTCTTCCTTCCTTCCTTTTTGCTTGCTTAATTTCTTTAATTATTATTAATTATTAATATTAATCTGTCCTTTACTCAGCTTTCAAGTTCTTGCACTTCTACCTTCTTAAATCCTCCCCCCATCACACTTGATTGAGTTAAGGACTGTGTGTTGCTTAGCTGCCTGCTAAGTTCAACCACAACATCCATGCTAATCATGAGTTAGCAGGACCTACAAATTCTGCCTGTCTGTCTTGCTAGCAAAAGTGGAAATGCACAGAGGACAGTCAGCACACAGATGTTACTGTGTCTGACCAAATACACCTAGATTTTTATACTTCTGTGTTTTTGCAGAAGAATCCTTCTCTAATTAAACTATACTTTGAGTTACTGGACAAAGAAGTAGGAGACTAAAAAATTGTAGGCAAACACCAAATATTTCAAAGATTTTAAAAAGGAAGTGTGCCACTACCCTAACAAACTATTCTGTACTTATTTCTCAAGATAAAAGAAGTACTTAAAATGAAAGCAGGGTGTGGGCTACATGCATTATTGATCTACTCACCAAATTGGGCTTCATCCTTTCTGTGTAGGTGTGAAAGATTTCCTACTCCACATTAGTATGTCTTTCCCTAAGATTAGTGGACAACTTGAATTGTAAAATTAGCTTTTATTAGTCTACTGTTTTTTAATGATTTTTTTTATCATATTTGGGACTGTGTTGACAAACAGAGTAACTCCATCAGCCTCATATAACTTCACATTTAAAACACATTTTATTTTCATTGGATTTCATACGATTATTTAATATTATCACACAACAATGAATGTATTTGAATGATGAAATATTAAGTAGATGACTGAAAAATTACTGGTTTGTTTTTGTTTGTTTGGATCTACAATTCTCAGTGTCATTAGAAGAAAATCTGCTTTCAGATATACATGGCTAGAACGATATTTTAATAAGCTGTAATTTTCCAGTGTATTGAGAATATTTATTTTCTAATTTTTTGTCAAAGTCAACTTTACCTGCAGCTCAACAATTAATGTATGTATTCACTTTCTAAGTATTCTTACCATTCCTTTTGGAGTTGACTTGTTGCTGATCAGTTGCATATGTCAATTGTTCTTTTTATGAAAACCAAACATCTGCTTTCAATTTTATTTTTGTATCTAAAGTTTTATGTAAGCATTAACCAATTCATTGGAAATTGAGTTCACATATAAATGTGGACTAACAAAGTTGCTACAGACTTACATTTTCATTAATCTTTCTGTTACAGGCTTACTGGGAAAGCTGAGAAAACCACAACACAACTGGTAAAAAAATATTTTTTCATCAGAAATATTCAAGGTAATTAATTGTAAATCTTCACCTCTCTTCCTGTACAAGCAATGTAGATTTTGGCTTTGGGACATATACCACATACACCCCATACACCTTACAATCCCCAAACCCATACCTCTGCATATTATCTCAGTGACAGTGTAGCTCTGAAAATTGTTCTGTCTGCAAATGGTTGTGAGATTTTACCAGAGACAAGTGAATGTAAAACACATAGATATTAGAATGGAGACTGGTGCACTAAAATAAGCAACTTTGAATGCAAATTGTCAGCTTCTTCAAAGGTACTTTGTTGCTCATCAGTGGTAAACATTTGTGAATATATTTGTTTTTCTATATTCTAAGATCAGTGAAAATCTACAGTGGTTATATTAAATTTACTTTATCTATAAATAATAATCTACAGGCAAGTATATTTAATTACTGTTTAGAGAATAAAACAGGTAGGACTTGCTTTGTACCTTGAGAAATAGTTTTTGTTTCTGCTCTATTGCTGCTTTTTTTCACAAGAGCAAGTAGAACAGTGATACTAGATAAAAAAAGAAGGAAATGATTAAGTTCTTTCAGAAGAGTTCATAATTTTTTTTTAAAAGACTTAACATGTGGAAAGAATGGAAGATTTATGACTGGTCTAGACGTTGACTATTTAATCCCCACTTCTGAGAAAGTTAAGAATGGCTAAGGCATATGCCTCTGAGAATATTCTAGCTACATTCAAATCTTTTGAGGGCCTTTTAAGTGAGACATTTATCCAAATGTTTGTCTTCAAATATTTGTACAGTTCTGTTCTGCCTATCCAAGAAGTCAACTATTTTTAATGTGCTCCCTTTCAATCAGCAGGGCTAGGCTGTCAAAGAAAGTCAAGAAGAAAAAATGAATCTTTATTAAATTTTATTTAATTTCTTTGGTAAATGACCATTCTACTTTAGATTAGATACATTAAGGAATCTGGCTTCATGATGAAACGGGAATCCACCCAAATTATTACTATTATTATTATTTTTTTTTTTTTGAGAACCAAATGCAGCAAGAGTCAAAACCTGGCTTATGCAGCTAATTTTGAAAAAAAATCCTAGCAGTAAGAGCCTCCATCTCTTCCGCTTGAGAACTCTGAGTTGTCTGCTACAAGGCAACCCTATTTTGTAAGATCAATAACAAACATTCTCGAATTTGATAGTGCAGAAAAAACATTTCCCCTGAAACTTCACAGAAGTGTTACACATTCTTCCTGCTCGTCATATCTAGGAATAGGTACATCACCACTTCACAGGAAGCTCAAGGTGTTATGTTTTTTTGTTGATGATAATATCTTTTCTGTAGTCTGGATCCTATCTGGACAATGATAAATTCAGTAAAGGCTCTTGTAAGTCATTATCTCATTAAAATGCTCATTGACAAAAATATGTAGAGTTGGATCTGATATATTAAGGATAAAAACATCTTCGGGCATCTGCTTTCCTCTTTCCTTCCAATTAGCCTAATAACTATAGTGACACTATAAAGACTCCTGCATAACTGGAAATTGTAAACATTTTCTTAATTTAGAAACAGTTCTCATTTGATTCTAAGTTATGCATATCAATACATGTCACTACTACTATAACTAGTATTTTCCAAAGTTTTTGTCAAAATTAAAAGCTTTCCTAACAGGAAAAAAAAGAAGAAAAAATTTAAGCACACCATCAGTTTAAAAGTAAATTACAGTGACACAGTAAACAAATATTAGGTTTGTTGTCCACATACTTACTTGTGACCCATCTCATGGGCAATGGTAAAAGCAAGATTCAGACCATTGTCCTCTGCAATAATACATTTTCGTTTTTCACTGCACATTCCACTCAGATATGCTATACCTAGGAAACATAATCACCACATTCAATTATTTTAATTATTAACAAAGATCTATATTAAGGCATTACAGCTTGAAACAGGTCTGAAATCTCACTGTGGTCAGAGCAATCAAATTATATATACAGGTAATTGAAAAACATATAGCTTTTTTGATTTACAACAGCTGATGATAGCACAAAAATAAACAAAAAGTATAAAAGAAATCACAAACAACAGCAGGATTAGCTGACAGTAATAAAACCTGTTTGTATAGACTGCAATGTACAGAAAATGTTTTGTTTACAAGCACTACTTTAATAAGATGTGATAGAAAACAAGCATGGATATTTATGTGTAAAATATTAAGACAAAAACATGAACTAGTATTTTCTCTAGCAGATTATGAAGTAAAGATGCAAAACACAGAGCATTACACCTAAATTATCACTGTTAGGTAACAACATAATGTAGCATGTTCACTTAAAACTGCAAAGCAATCAGATGCCAAAGAACTAGTAAAATTCTTAAGAGCTTAAAGTTTATATATTTATTTATTGTACTATCTAACATTTAAGTTTTCAAGAACTAGAAGTTTAAAACATAGTATTTTGAATATATGTTCTATTTCTAAAAACTACAGTCTATAATTTTAAAAGCTTGAGCAACATGAAGCTTAATTTGGGTAATATGGTTATTTTTTTGGGTAATGGTTATTTTTTTCAGGCCATAAATACATTTAGTGGGAACTGTCATCTTTCATTGCTTGAAGTTTCAGGGAAAAGAATCAAAATCCTGTTTCAAGTGTTTGGCCTGTTTCCTGGGAACATCCTTGTGATGGAATGGTGCCTTCAGGATTAACATGTTGCTAGGTGTTTGTACATAAAGGTCAAGCTTGAAATGTTTGACAGTGTTTGAAATTGAGTTATAATTAGTATTCTAATTTAATAAGATACAAGTCATTCTTCTTACAATCCAAGTAATTAAATTAATCAGTATTTAAACACAGCCCCTCATCCACAACGTGAAATTTGAGTAGTGACTCCAATACAAATCTTGCACAGATCTTGTGTTCTCAGTTGAGCTGACTAGAAATTTTTGGACAAAGTGCTCCTGTGACAAAAGTGTTGTTGAAGTTTGTCCAGAACAATCACAAAGTAGCTTTGAATGCAACAGAATATTTCAGCTTTTACTGTATCTTTCCAAAGAAAGTAGAAAAAATGAAGTAGGGGTAAAATAAATTTGGGCTGCAAGAAATGGCAAAACATGATCAAAGGGAAAATAAAAATAAAAATAAAAATTTAAAAAGTTCTTCCAGAGATGTCTCATCGTAGTATAGATTTATATTATATCTACTGAAAATAAAAGAAGTAGTAACACTCTAATTTGTAATTCAATATTTTGACTGTTCTGCTCCAGCAAACAGCAAAACAGCAAAACCAAGAAATAATTCCAAGACCATCTTGTGCCTCATAGCCACACAATTATGTTTTCTTTCAAGTTTTAATTAGCAAACAGAAAAAGAACTGTTTTTAATGTTACAGCAAACAGAAAAAAAACTGTTTTCAATGTTACAGCTCTGAGTAATAGAGATGATAACATCTGAAGAAGCATATAGCAGGGCTCTAACTTCAGCCACCAATTCAACACCAATTAACTTAAAATTTTCTAAAACGAAATTGTAAAATTACTATCCATAAACAAAATCCAGTGATTGATATTAAAGAGTTGTGACTATTGTTGTTACTATAATGCATCCTGTTGAGAAACACATTTCTCACTGACAACAGTTATACTCAGCTGGATAAAACTTATTTGTTGGAATATGAGAGTTATTCCAAAAGTAATGCCTCCTATTTTATAATGTTGGTCCACAACATCAGAGTCAGATGATGGTGGTATGGCAGTAGAGGCTGAACTTTCTCACCAACATCCCATTACATTTTGATGCTGTGTGACAGGTGACAGCAGAGGGGCACTCTGACAACTTGGCATCTGACATGAAAGTCTGGATAAAGCAAAGGTGTGTCACTGAATTCCTCCATGTGGAAAAAATGGCACCCACTGAAATTCATTGACATTTGCAGAACATTTATGGTGAACAAACAGCAGATGTGAACACAGTGAGGCGCTGGATGGTGTATTTCAGCAGTGGTGACAGCAACAGTGGTTCCTTCTGTGCAGAATTTACTAGCATAGCATGCAGGCTTTTGTTCATCACTGGTGAAAACTCAGATCTAATAGTGGTGACTACTTTGAATATTCTGGGGGGGCTAAGAATTTGGTCTATTAATCAGTGTGGTCTTTGTATCTGTTGTATTTTCCATGGCAATAAATACAAGGCATTGCTTTCAGAACACCTTATATATATGCGAAGAGAATTCCCAAATAAAAATCTGTTTGATGCTCACTAGTTTCTTACAGGGAAAAGAAGTCCCCTACTGTTTTTTTGGCCTCCTAAAAGGGACACTCCAACAATATTATCTGTATCTTCCCAAACAACAACGTGTACTCTCACTTGCTATCCACTGCCTTGTCTGTCATAAAAGCAGAATTTATTCTCAAATAACAATGTACATTGCAGTATTTTTCTGCAGAAGCAGTAGTATGTTCTAATAAGCATTTTCAACAATACCAAAAATATATGACCAAGACAGTTTGCATATGTGACAATCTTTGAAGGAAATCGATTACACTCGATCCTTTTAGACGCAACGTATGAAACAAAAGACCTGCATTTCATTTACATTGAGTGAGATTTTAGATCCTGGAAAATTCAAAAAAAATCAAGTGCAATGCGTGTTTTATGACTTTGTCCTTCTAAGAGACATCAACTTTATATACAAAAGCCACATCAAACACCAGCTACTACATGTAAACCAGTGAAATAATAACTGTGAACTGGTTTCATGTCTTGTTTCTGGTTAACAATTGCAAGTGCAGAAAGAAACTGATTTAAGTAAGTAGCTGATCTTGTTTATTTGTCTCAAGGTAAAAGAAAGAATTTCTTCTTTAAATATATGAATGTTCACTGTTGCTTCCTGTAACTTATTAACACAGCTGGAAATGCTACAAGGTTAAATACATAAGGAAAAAAAAAAAAAAAAAGAAGAAGAAAGAAAGAACAATCGCTCCTTTGTCAAGATTAAGGTACTCCCAGTGAACTCCACAGGCTCAAAGGACAGCACAGTTTCAAATTAAAACATTTAATATTCAAAAAGCATTGGCTAAAAAGCCAACATCATCTCACTCAAATTTAAGGAAAGAAACTGTTGTCTACCCATTAAGAAAGCTGTTATTTGCAGTAGAAGAAAGTACTGCATGGAGAAACACCACATATAAAATATCAAAGATACCTCAGTATAAGTAATTCTGTATTTATTTCTCATGCTAATTCAGAATATATGGAATATTTATTAAGAAAATAAGCTTTGCAGTTGTGCCCTAGAAGAACTACATAAATGACTGTGTTTTCTTTTCAAATGTTTAAAGATGTGAATAAAACACATGTTGCTTCAAAGAACTGCCACACAAATCACATTACTAAGTATCTAAACAAATTCATTGACTTCATGTACTCATTCATGGATTGATGTCTGCAGCAGAAATTCATTACCTATAAAAAAAGCCTACTGTTAGTGTTAACCAAAGGAATGAAAGTACTGCAGTAAAAAAAAAAAAACATAATCAGTTTAAGAAACATGCAGACAAATACAAACATTGCTCTTTCTTACAGAAGTCATACAACATGCAAACATGACTTAAATATGTCCACATTTGTAGTGATGCACTTTTAAAGGCAAGAGAATTACTACTACTTCCAGCTGTAAAGTGATTTAGTATACTAAAAGTCTAGAAGTTTCGTATTTCTTATCCAGATATCTTTCATTCTAAACTTCCTTGGTTTCATAACACATTCAAGTTGCTTGTTTCTTGCTGTTGGATACATGCTCCTTTCAAGTCCCTTTTCTCATAACTGCTCTAAATAAAACTGATCTTAAATTCTGTTAAAAGAGAAGGATATCCTTCCATCTATTACCAGTTAACTCCATTGATATCACCTGTATGCACTCGCATGCTACTTTACACCTCTTCTGTTTTGGAAATTGTAGTTTCTGCCCATCATTTTTTTTTTTTTTCTCTAAATTTTAAGTCAGTAACAATTTATTTAAAAAAATATAGAACAAAGCTCACATAAAAAAATCCCTGAATTCAGGGAAGAATGATAGGGAACCATACTTTCATCCTTTCTTTTATTGATCAAGTTCAGATTCTACCTGAATTTACAGTCTACATAGATTCAAAATTTTGTAAAATACAAATACATACATTGTTTCCAAATCTTGAAAATACAAGCTGAAAGCAATGAAAAAGGCATATATTTGTATAGCACAATAAATTTTTAAGAAGTTGTATTTCAATTTGAAAGCCTTTTATACAGAATGAGTATGTAGTATTCTGAGGAATTTAGAGACAGTACATTCTTTGCCATGAAAGCTATCCACCAGTGAAAGCTGTCATATTTGACCAAGATGAAATGCAGCTAAATCGAATAGATTCTTTGTATCTTCTTCATTGTCACCATGGTAATGTAGATAACAATTATGACTGAATGAATACTAAACAGTTTTTCAAGCATATAGAATCATAGTCACTAGGGTTGGAAAAGACCTTAAGGATCATCATTCCAACCTCAACCCAACCATACTACCCTACCTAACAACCCTCCAATAAATCATGTCCCTGAGCACCACATCCAAACTGTTCTTAAAACACATCCACGGATGGTGACTCAACCACCTCCCTGGGGAGCCTATTCCAGTGCTTAATAACCCTTTCTGTAAAGAAGGTTTTCCTGATATCCAACCTAAACCTACCCTAGTACAACTTAAAGCCATTTGCCCTTGTCCTGTCACCTATCACCAGAGAAGAGACCAGACCCACTCTCGCTGCTATCACCTTTCAGGTATTGGAAGAGAACAATAAGGTCTCCTCTCAGCCTCCTTTTCTCCAGACTAAACAGCCCCAGTTCCTTCAGTCTCTCCTCATAGGGCATATTCTCCAAGCCCTTCACAAGCCTTGTTGTCCTTCTTTGGACCTGCTCCAGCACCACAATGTCCGTTCTGTATTGAGGTACCCAAAACTGAACACAGTACTCAAGGTGAGGCCTCACCAATGACGAGTACAGGGGCAGGATAACTTCCCTAGTCCTGCTTACCACACCATTCAGGATACAAGCCAGGATATAATTGGCCTTCTTGGCCACCTGGGCACACTGCTGGCTCATATTCAGCTGACTGTCCATCAGTGCACCAAGGTCCCTTTCCATCAGGCAGCTTTCCAGCCACTCCTTCCTTGAGCCTATAAAGTTGCCTGGGGTTGCTGCGACCAAAATGCAGGACCCAACATGTGGCCCTATTGAAACTCATACAGTTAACATTAGCCCATCAATCCAGTCTGTCCAGGTCCCTCTGTACTGCCTTTCTACCCTTTGGAAGATCAGCACTCCCTCCCAGCTTGGTGTCATCTGTAAACTTACTGAACGTGCATTCAATCTCCTCACCAAGATCATTAATAAAGATGTTACATGGAAGTGGCCCAACTACCAAGCCTTGGGGGACACCACTCATAACTGGTCGCCAACTGTATTTAAATCCATTGACCACAACAATTTGGGCCGTGCCATGCAGCCAGTTCTTCATCCAGCGGAGCATACGCCCATCCAAACTGTGGGCAGCCAGCTTCTCCACCAGGATGTTATGGGGGACAGTGTCAAAGATCTTACTGAAGTCCAAGTAGACCACATCAACAACCTTACCTTCATCCACTAAGTGGGTCACCTTGTCATAGAATGAAATCATGTTTGTCAGACAGGATCTACCATTTGTAAACCCATGCTGACTGAGCCTAATCCCCTGGTTGACCTTTAATTGATCCATGATGCCTCCTGAGATTATTCATTCCATAACCTTTGTGGTTACTGAGGTGAGTCTGATATATCTGTAGCTACAAGGATCATCTTTCCAGCCCTTTTTGAAGATGGGCATCACATTTGCCAGTTTCCAGTCCACTGGGACATTGCTGGTTAGCCAGGACTGCTGAAGAATGATGGAGAGTGGCTTGGCATCCACATCCAACAACTCCATCAGCACTCTAGGGTTCAATCCATCTGGCCCCATGGACTTGTGAGCATCCAACTTCCGGAGCAGGTCCAAAACTATCTCATCATGGATTATGCAGGGCTTATTCTGTTCCCCATCCCTATCTACCAGTGCAGGGGGCTGTGTGCCCAGAGAGTAACAAGTCTTGCTATTAAAGACTGAGGCAAAGAAGGCATTAAGTACCTCAGCCTTATGCTAATCCTTAGTCACCAAGTTGCCCTCAGCATTCAAAAAGGGATGGAGATTCTCCCTAGCCCTCCTCTTGCTGTTGATGTATTTATAAAAATATTTATTGTTTTCCTTTACCTTAGTGGTCAAGTTTAGTTCTAGCTGGGCTTTGGCTTTTCTAATTTTCTCCCTGCACAGCTTCACTATGTACGTGTAACCATCATAAGTAGCTTGCCCACTCCTCCAAAGACCATAAACTTTCCTTCTGTTCTTGAGTTTCAAATATTTTTGTTCAGTCAGTTCGGTCTCCCAGACTGTTCATGAATTTCATGAACCGCAGATCCTTTTTTACTAACTTACATACAACTTATATTGCTTAGACACGTATTATGAATAAAAATAATATATGTATCTGGAGTTTTGTTTGAAGTTTCTACTCTGGTCTTTGGAAACAATAATATGAAGCACTGATTAAATATAGGTAAGTGAACAGAAAGCATGCAGAATAATGCTTAGGCCTTCTGAAAGTGCCACGGAGCAATATACTGCAGAGAGCATGACTTTAGTTTGAATTATCAACAATGAACAAACCAGTAAACCGCTGCAATACATAATGTCATGCTTTAATTACATTTGGCATTTGATTTAAACACAAACATTTCTCATTTGAACTGGAAAATCAGTTGGACTGTAAATATAAATAATAGTATTTATCTGGACTTGATACTTTTTGTTTTGTTCTGTTTTTTGCGGGTCAGATGCTTTTCTTAGGTACAGAAGAAAAAAATTTCCACAGGGTTGACACTTAAAAATATTAATTAGATATTAATTAGCTCTGACACAGATATTGAAACTTCCAGGAAAAAAAGTCTTGTCACTCATCAGCAGCCCTTAAACATAGCAGCAATCACACCAACTCATTCAACAGACAGGTATCTCGAATGCAAACAAGAAGTCTATAAATCCATTCTTTCTACAGTGAGAGAGAATGATGATAACTACACCTATACACTTGTATGTGTCCGTGTATTTATACTGTCGCGAGACATTAGAAGAAATGACAGTATAAAAATGAATCAACTTCCGCTGCATTTTGTGCAAATATAACTGAAGTTTTAATCACCTGTTTCGTTTATGACTTAGGCAAACCTTAGAAAAAGCAATATTCCCAGTAAAATACTGTCAATATGTACCAGATATGTGATTTCCTGCTTTGCAGTAGTCCACGAATCCTACTTAAACTTCTGCACAGCCTGTGGAAAGCATATGACTAACAGGTATGAGTAAATTCTAATGCATACAGTTTTAAGACCTTAGATATTGAATCTTATTAACAGTCCACACATGTTTAACATGTCATTATATAGATAGCAGAACTGCTGGAACTTACTTGTTATCTTCTAAAATGCAAATACAAAGAAAACATAACTACTCATTCTTAAGATGAGTAGCTAACCCACTGCCATTCCTCAAAGGTCTTACTGAGATAAAATTGTGCTCAACAGCGGTCAATAGCAAATACTTACGGAGGTAATACATAAACAAGACAAGAAGTTAGCCTTCCGAATTCCCAACTCTACCAGTCCATTTCCAGCCTTTGAAAATACATCCTATATGGACTCCTTAAGCTAATGGCTGCATGGAAAGTTATCTTTAACAGCCAGCAAAGCGGCCAGCAAAGAATTTATTGTCTGAACTTGGTTGTTCCCTCTTAATCTGTATCAGAGTTTTGGTCCAAAACAGGCCATGGCAAGTAGCTCCAGCACTTATAATTATGTAGAACAGTGTATTTTTCTCTTTATAAATACTTAATCAGACATATTCTATCTCAAATGCAGTGGACTATTATTTTTTTTTCTAAGACATCTGTGCCTTCATAGATCTCTGCCAGGTTTCTCAGTGACAAACTGAGAAGTTTTAGGTTATTTAGTTTTTCTGCAAGTGGATGCAAACAACATCTTTTTTTTTTTTTTTTTTTTGTCTCATAGTCCTCTTTTGCAAAGCTTACCTACTCCTGTTTTACTACATTCTTTGTGATAGAAATGGAACACAGATTTAAAAAGGACCAACATAAACATTATGTTTTCCTAAGGTTCTCTATTCTTTCTTACTCAATTCTATCAGTCATCTTACACAACTTTTCTAAGAGATAATTCTCTGATCCCTTTCCTGATTTGTACTAAAGTACAGTCCAGACAGCTTATTTAGAGAGGTCCCTGGACCACTAGGAACTCACACTCGTGACCCCACTAACAGGATGCTATGACAGGTGCAAGAAATCAGGCAAGGAAGGCAGATAATCAGCATGATTGTGTAAGCATCTCCTCACTGAACTGAAAAGAACATTCACAAGCAGTGGAAGAAGGAACATACACCTTGGAAACAATACAGGAATTCTGCCTGGGGTTGCAGGAATGGGATTAGGAAAGCTAGTGCATAGCCAGAACTGAAACTTCCACAGGTATGCTGGATGAAAAAAGAGAATCAAAGAAAATGAAACCCTGAGCAAGATAAGTCAGGTGATCTATTAACGATTGACATGAAAAACAAACAAACAAACAAAAAAAAAAACACTAAGGTCTTCAGCAACTCTTCCACTTCAGTTTTCACTGAAGTCTTCACAAATCTCTTCTGCCCCTGAAGACCAAGACAGGGCCAAGTTGAATGAAATACAATCCATTTTAGGAGACTCACAGAACCACAGAATGTCTTAGATTGGAAGGAACTACAAATTTCATTCAGCTCCAACACCGCAGCATGGGAAGGGTAGCTACTCACTAGATAAGGTTACCCATGTCCCCATCTAGACTAGCTTTGAATACCTACAGTGATGGTGCATCCACATCTTCTCCAGGGTCCCTATGCCACTGCCTCACCACCCTGTGAGTAAATTATTTCTTTCTAACATCTAATCTAAATCTACCCTTTTTTATTTTAAGCCATTCCCCTTTCTGCTATCACTATATGCCATGCTAAAAGCCCTCCCTTCTGCTTATAAGCTCTCCTAAAATACTGAAGGGTCACAACGAGGTCTCCGTAAAGCCTTCTCTAATCTAAACAAGCTCAGCTCCCTCAGTGTATCAGAAGAGACAGTCCAAAGAGAGCATACCCCCTGTGAGAAATGAGAAAGGAGAAATGGCTATAACAGACCCAGAGAAGAATAAGCTACTCAATGAGTTCTTTGAATGAAGTTCTCAAACTTCATTAGCAGCCAGGATTGTCATTTTTCTCACATCCCTGAAACCTCCATGTAGAAACTGGGAAAGCAAAATTCCCTTCACTGTAAAAACAGATCAAGTCCAAGACTGCATCATGAGACTGAATGGGTAAAAGTATATAGGGCTGGACAATATGCATCTCAGGTCCTGAAAACACTACTCCCATTTTCAAGAAAAACAGAAAGGAAGAGTCAGGGAACTAAAGGCCATTGACACTCACCTCTGTGCCTGGAAAGATCATGGGATAGATTCTCATAGAAAACATTCTGGGGCACATGAGGGATGAGTGGGTGATCTGAGACAGTCTGATACAGTCAGCACAGCTTCACAAAGTGCAGACCAAGCCTGATCAATCTGATGGCCTTCCATGATGGAGTGATAATATCAGTGGACAAAAAAAGGACAACTGGTATCATTTACCTGGACTTTTGCAAGGTATTCAATATGGTCTTGGACTACAATCTCTAAATTGGATAAACAATGGGTTCAAAGGGTCAACTATTCAGTGGATAAGGAATTTGTTGGGAAGTCTGCAGCCAGAAGGTTAGGGTAAACAGCTTTATGTCAAGGTGGAGGCCATTGAGGAGTGCTGCTCTGAGCAGTCTGTCCTGAGACCAGTACTTTTTAATGTCAGTTACATAGATGATGAGATTGAGTACACCTTTAGCAAGTTCATTGATGATTCTAAGCTGAGTTTTGCAGTTCATGCAATGGAAGGAAGGAATCCCATTCAGAGGGACCCTGGCAAACCTAATGAGGATCAAAAAGGCTGAGTTAAAGGTGTTGCACTTGTATCAGGACAATCCCAGGCATGAGTAAAGTCTGGGAGAAGAACTCTGTGAAAACAGCCCAGCAGAAAAGTATTTAGGAGTCCTGGTAGAGGAAAAATTTGATAAGCCAGCAGTGTGTGCTTGCAGCCCAGAAGTATCCTGGGCTGCACCAAAAAAGGAGTGAACAGTAGGATGAAAGGGATGATTGTCCCTCTCTCTTCTGCCCCTGTGAGGCCACATCTGGAGCACCCAGTCCAGGTCTGGGGTCCCCAACACAGGAAAGATGTGGCTTGTCAAGAGGGTCTAGAGGAGGACTACCAGGATGATCGTAGGGCTGGAGCAGTTCTCCTAGGAGGATAGAATGAGAGAGTTTAGCTTGCTAAGTCTGGAGAAGGTCCTGAGGAAATCTCATTATGGCCTTCCTGTATTTAAAGGGAGCTTACAAACAGGAGGGAAACTAACTTTTTACATGAGTAGATACAGATAAAACAAGGGAGAATGGTTTTAAAGTAACAGATTTAGATTAGATGTTGGGGGAACTTTTTCAGTGAAAGAGTGGTGAGGTGCTGGAAAAGGCTGACCATAGAAGTTGTAGATGCCTCATCCCTGGAGACATTCAAGGCCAGGCTTAACAGAGCTCTAGGCAGCCTGATCTAGTGCTTGGTGTAGCTGTTGGCAATTGTGTCCAAGGCAGAGGGTTTGGAAATAGATTGTCTTTGAGATCACTTCCAATTGAAGCCATTCTATGATTCTTTCTTCATAAGAGAGGTTCTCCAACCTTCAGCATCTTCATGGCCTTTCTCTGGACCTTCTTCTGGATTTCCTCATCCCATCTCTGCACATCCAGATGGCATACTTGTATTCTTTCCTGGCTACACATCCCTGCTACCTCTGACTATACTTTTCTTTCTTTTCCCTCAGGCTGACCAGTAGGTCTTTGCTCAGCTATGCCAGTTTTCTGCATCCTTCATTTGATTTTTTTTATCTTTGAGAATTGAGAGCCCTCATGCTACCAGAAAGATGTCCTGAAAGTGCTATCAGGACTATTTTGTTCCTCTGTTTCTTAGGACTGTTTCCCAGGAGAACTCAACAAGTAATTCCTTACACAAGCTGAACTTTGGTCTTTTGAAGTTCAGGGTACTAACTCTGCTTTTTGCCAGGCCCATACTCATGATCATGATCTCAACCAGGGATTGGACACTACAGCACAGAGTGCCTCCAATCCTAAATTCCTCAATGATCTCCTCTTCTGGTGAGCACCAGTAACATTTCACCTCTTGCTGATTTGTCTAACACCCAGACCAGGAATTTATTGTTAGCAGACTCCAAGATTCTCCTATATTGTCTGCAGCCCACCATGTTGCTTTCCCACCTGATATATCGGTGGTTGAATTTTCCATCATGATGAGAACCTATAAACATGCTGCCTGTTGAAGTAAGAAGACTTCATAAACGGTCCTCCTTCCTTCCCTTGATGAAGTGGCTAGTGGTAGACCTTGATCACCATGTCCATTACTGATCCAGTCCCTAATTTTAAACCTCAAGCTCTAAAACTGGTCATGGCTATTTCTCAGAAGGAAATCTTCACAATCTACTCACTTCTTAACATACAAGAAAACTCCTTCACCCCTTTTGCCCTGCCTTCTAAAAAGCTTGTCACCCTCAATCATAGTATTCCCATCATATGATTCATCACTCTGTTCCCATTATAGTAATTCTGTTTCTAACTGCATTATCTCCTCCTGCTTATTTCCCATACTGCATGCATTGGTGTAGAGACACTTCACCTGGGGTATCAAGCCAGGAGCCCACCCAGATTCTTCTGGGATGAATCTGATGTTTTTTTCCCACTGCTTCCTAAAGTGACAATGTGCTCTTCTCTGTCACTGAGCAGTACATCCCGTTCCCTCATGAAATCTATGCTTTTTTAATGCTTTGAATATCAGCTCAGACAGCCTACTGCTCAGAATACTCTTGCTCCTCCTGTCTCTTGAAGGTGTGTTCAAGATCACAGTACCCCAAACCCTGAGCATGACATTATCTATACATGCATTCATTTGAGTGATTTGTTCTCCTGTTTAGGTACCAGTCTCCAACCTGAAGGATGGAGGAAAACACCGCCTGTGCTCCTGATTCATTCAACATCTTCTCTAGTGACTTAAAGTCTTTTTTAATATTTTGTAATTCCTTTGTTGCAGCCTCTTGTGACCCTGTTTGAAAGATCGTTAGTGGAAAATAGATTTTTAGCTTTATCATACCTGGTAGTCTCTTCTTGATGCCCTGAGTTTGGACTTCAGCAGGCAGCAAACTACTCTAGATAGATTATCCAGTTGGCAAATGGATGCCACAGTGCCCCTCAGCACGAAGTCCTCAATTACAAAGACTCTGTTGTTTTTTGGCAACCCTGGATCTGACGCATGTCCTTCATTGGATCATCTGAACATGGTTGTCTCTTCCTGGTTTTTTACCCTTCTCCCACCCTCTTCTCTTTCCATCTGAAGTGCTTTGTATCTTTGTTGGTTAGTTCTTCCTTCTGCTCTTAGCAGAGATGAGGGTCCATTTGCCCACATCCCAAATGTTTTTGTCATCTGTCTTCTCAAGGTTGGAAGTTTGCTTAACTTTTTCCTCTTGAAATCTAAGGAATCTGAATATATAGGAGTCCACAGGATTTGATGTCGTGCATCCCAGGGTACTGATGGAGGTGATGGAACTACAGAGTCACTTTCCACTACATTTGAGAAGTCATGGAAGTAATGTCAAATCTCTAATGACTGAAAGAAAAAAAAAAGGGGTGGGGAGGTATCATAGGTTTTTTTTACTCTTTTAAGAAGAGTAAAAATGAAGACCCTGGAAACTATATCTCTATTTCAGCCCCCAGCAAGATCATGAAGCAAATCCTGCTAGAAGCCATGTTCAAACACATGGAGGCCAACTGAGTGATTAGAGACAGACAACACAGCTTTGCCAGGGGCAAATCATGACAAACACATCTGATGGCCTGCAATGAAAGTGATTACATTAGGGGATAAGGGAAGGGAACAACAATTCTCTTCAAACCTTTTTACACAATGCCCCTTAATATTCTTATGTCTGAACTGAAAAGGTAAGGATTCAGCCGATGTTGTACAAGTTGGATAAGAAGTCAGTTGGACAGCCAACTCCCAAGATTTATAGTGAATGGCCCAGTGTTCAAAAGGAAACCAACCATAAAAGGCATCTATTAAGGTTCTGCATGAGAGCCAGTATTATTCAGTACCTTCATTAATGATATAGATGATGGACCAGTATGCAAGTTTTAGACACCAGGCTTAGTGTCTAGTGCAGTTGATTCACCCAGAGAGACCTCGACAGGCTGAAAATACAGGCCCAAGTAAACCTCATGGAGTACAACAAGAACAAGTGAAAGTTACTCCACATGGGTCAGAGAAATCCCGAGTATCATTACAGACTGGACATCAGTTTGATTTAGAGCAGCACTGCAGAGAAGGATTTGTGGACAGTATTAAAAGAAATGAGCCAACAGTGTGCTCTTGCAGCCCAGAAAGCAAATTGTATCCTGTGCTGCATAAAAAAGATTTACAAGCAGGTTAAAGGTAGTGACTGTCTCCCTCTCGTACATCTTCATGAGATCCCACCTGCAGTACTGTATCTATCTCTGAGGCCTTCAGGATAAGAAAGATATTGACTTATTACAGCAAGAGCAGCTTTGCAGAGAAAGACCTGGGAGACTTGGTGGAAAGAGGTTGGCCATGAGCGAGCAGTGTGCCCTTGTAGTCAAGAAAGCCAGTTGTATCCTGGGGTGCATGAAAAAGAGCGTGGCTGGCAGATTGAGGGAAGTTATCCTCCCTCTCTACTGTCCTGGTGAGGTCACATTTAGACTACTGTGTCCAGGTCTGGGACACCCAGTTCAAAATGACAGGTATCTCGTAGGAGTCCAGCAGAGGGCCACAAAGATGATAAAGGACCTGCAACACATCCCATGTAAGGATAGGCTGAGTAACCTAGGTCTGTTCAGCCTACAGAAAAGAAGACTGGGGGGGGATTTGATAAATGTTTATAAATATCTAAAGAGAGGTGAGAGGCAAATGGGTGAGGTCAGGCTCTTTTTGGTGGTGCATAGCAATAGGAAAAGGAGTAATGGCCTAAAACTTGAACATAGGAATTTCTGTAATAACACATGGAAGAACTTCTTTATGGTAAAGTTGACAGAGCATTGGAACAAGTTTCACAGAGTAGTTGTGGAGTCTCCTTCCATGGAGATAGTCAAGAACTGTCTGCATATCTACCTGTGAGACCTGTAGTGGGGTACCTTGTTTAGGGGGTTTGGACTTAGTCACTTGAAGTCCCATCCAACTCCTGCAATTCCGGGATTCTGTAAAGTGCCCCTGCTCCTGGCAGGGGCTTATACTAATCGATCTTTAAAGATCCGTTCCAACCCAAACTATTCTATGATTCTAAAATTTTCATATGTATATGTAAAGTCTTCAATTTTTTCTTACTAAGCGTTACTTTTTATGTGGCAATATTTGACTTGGTTTGCTCTTCCTCTGCTATTTCAGTGTCGTAACAAATTTCTACAGTTCTTTTAGTCATCTTTATATTGGAGTATCTAGATAGAATGATTCAAATTATCCAAAAAGATTTTCAGACCATACTTATTCAAAAAATCTTATGACACCAGGCGGCCCAAAACTCCAGGATATCTCCTTCTAATATCAAAGCTAATAAAAAATTCCCATTTTACCTTTTAACCAAGATACCAAAAAAAAAAAAAAAAAAAAAAAAAAATTGAAAGGAAAATTTTAAAACATCAGGACATTTTACCATAGTCACTGAGTGCAGCCAGCATACTTTTTAAAAACACTTTTTCTTTTTTTTTTTTCTCAAAGGCAAGACTGTAAAATAGATTTCCATATAGATACAAGTGTAAACAGAGAAAAATAATCAAAATAAAACTGCAATAAGGGAAATGGAATGAAAAGGAAAAAATGCAGAATAAAAAAGAGACACTGAACTTTCTTTCCTTCACATTTGACTGCATTTTTGTACCTGTACACCAAAAATGGAAAACCTGGTTGGATTTTGTATAATTGCAGTCAAATTTGAGCAGGTCCTAAGCTATTCTGTTTAGAACAACTTGGGAGAAATCTCTTAATATGGTTTAATGTCTTTCATATCCTCTAACACTATTAGTACAAAAAATAAATGAATTAAATGCTTACAATAATTCAACCTTCTAAGACTCTGAATTAGTTTGATCCATTACCCAAACTTCATCATAGCATGATTTCAATGAACGAATTTTCCATAGGTTTGATTCACATGGATAGAAAATTACTAATATTCTTGATTACATTTAAAGGCTTAAATCTTGGATAGGAGAAGAAAAGTCTGTTTTTAAAACATACACAAAAAACTTTCAGTCTTTAAATTACATGGGTAAATTATAAGAGTACCTCATGAAAACTTCATGGAACTCTGTTGTACACAATTAAATAACATCTAACAGTAAAAGGAGACACCTTCTTTGGCAACAAAACTGAGCGGAGCTTTCCAAAGTAAATTAGAATCTTGTTAATTATACAGCCAGAAACAGGTTGCAAACTGAACGTCAGTGGTTTCAGAACAGTTCTCACAGAATATTTTCATAAATAAATGTATCTTCAGGATATGCTGTTCACTGATCAGGGAATCACAGCATTACAGAATAGCCCTGAGTTAGAAGGGATCCAAAAGCATCATCAACTGCTGGCACTTCACAGGACAACCCAAAAATCAAAACACATTTCTAAAGAGCTGCACAGATACTTCAGTAGGCTTGATGCAATGACCACTTCCCTGGGAGCCTACTCCAATGCCTGACCAAATTCTCAGTCAAGAACCTTTTCCTAATATCTCACATGGACTTACCTGACTTAGCTTCTTGCCATTCCCTCTTTCAGAACCATTGTGCTCATGTAAACTACAAACAAGCCTTGATACTACTCTTACCAAGATGGTAAGAGTAACCACAGTTAACATCAAAGGAGACTTTCTAAATTTTAGAATGTTAAGAGGGAAGACATATAAGATTATTCTTTATGGAAGATAGTTTACAGATGCAATCAAACTACTGAGTTGAACTTCAGAACTCAGAACCTTTTCTGGTCAGTATATACTTGGGAAAACAATGTATAATATACCATCCTCTCTGCCCAATCCCTAATGGATCCAGATCTCATGTCATAGCAATTTAAATCAGTTACTGTCAGGGATCACATGTAGCATGGTATGGCATACAAACAAGATTGTTTTAATGTATGTAAAAGGATATACTGCCTATATCCTTATATTAATTAAATAAGTTTAACTGATTGAAAAAATCAATAAATTGAGCTGGAGACAATGATTATCAGTCCTACGTAATTCCTTCTAAAACAGAAATAAAATGTCTGGTACATGGGTACACATATCTTACGTGGTTAAAATCTGACGACTAATATATGAGTTATATGTGGCACTAGTCTATTAAAAAGTTTGTAATTAATGAACTGTATAGATACTATCATGGGTTTTCACTGTGTAAAGTATTTAAAAACGGTTAGCTTCACTGAATGAGAGGCACAAGTTATTTTAACAGAGAAAGAGTAATAGAAAGAGATTTTACCAAAGCTTTTCAAAGGTTTACAAACTGAAGCTATTGCTGCCATATTACTTAAAAAGGAGAAGTACAAGTCACAGAATCAAAATCATATTCAGAGGGAGATATTTTAGCCAAAAAGGGAAGCAAAATTTCAGGTAACCAAGAATATCAGAGTAAGATTTGTAGTATAATAAATTAATGTCTGACTACTTCCTAACATTAAGAAACAAAAACTGACCTCATTTTCTGAAGATGATCTTTTCTAATAATTTGTTACAGATTTGCTATTGTATGCTTTATTGCTACTGCCAACTGTTTAAATTGTTTTTTGGTTTTTTTTTAGCATAAGCACAATTTTAAAAATACCTTTATATAAATAACATAAAGAATGTCTTAGTTGATTCAAATATCTCGAACGCATAAAAAAACATTTCATTTTAAAGTAAATATTTAAAAAGCTTCACTAGGGAACCCAGTTCTAGAAAATAGGAAATATATTTTACAAAACAGTATGCTTAAAAAAGTGATTATATGAATATTTCAGATTTCCCGAGGTGCTATGTACTGTATCAATATTTTAAAAGGCTTCCTGCTTTTCAAGATCAGTTTTGAGAGAGTCCGTATTTTCTAAATGGAAATATTCTGTAATTTCTTAAACCTTAAAAAAAATGCTCACCTTGAAACTTGAGCTTCTGTGTCATTTCAAGATTAAATGTTTTCTGTAATTTGACAAAGAATGAATAAATACTTATTGCCCTCCTATTTTAATACCAATATGGTGTATACTTTTTTTTAATTGTGTCTCTTACTCTGCTTCTAAGAAAATTAGACTTTTCACCCAGAAGAAATGAGAATGAATTCATATTACTCTGCAAAGTAAGATGATCCAATTAATTGTCAAAACTGCTTCTATTGCTATGGAGTGCAACTTCACAGATTTTAAAATATGATAAGCCAATACCTCTGACACTTGAGTCAAAATGTATTAGCATCATAGAGCAAAATATACAAAAAAGGTAATTAAAAATTATGTTACTTCATCCAAGTAGTAGAAATACTCATGCAGGTGCTTATCTCTCTTGTTGCCTTCCTGACATCTAGGTTTGAATTCTCACATTAATAAAATGTGCAGCTGCTCAAGTTGCCCCCGTGTTCTGCATGTCTATGAACAGTGCAACACATTTGACTTCATCTCTTGTCTCATTCCATTCCATCAAACTATTGTTGGTTTTTTTCAGAACATGCTTCTAAGACTTGTGTAACATCAATATCTCTTCCCTATTTGATCTAGTCATAGTACATTACCAGTGCTTTTCCTGCTCTTACATGGATTCCAGCCTGACATCCTACCCTATTAATCTGATTTTCCTATAGTTTGATTTCTGGTATTTTCTTCCACTTATCTTGTTACCAATCTCCTTTCAACAAGCAGATGCAAAATCTTTTATGAGATATACAGTTTATATTCTAATACATCTTCAGTCCTGCTTTCATTTCTACTAAAAATGAGTAAAACAAAACTATCTTGCTTTCTTTTGCAATTTATTATACCCGTTCTATGGAAATGACACTGTGTGGTAGTAACATATAACTGTTCCTTGATGATTACTACATCAGCAGTAATACGTTTCCATGCTTTCTGTAAGCTGTGTGATTACTGGAAAACATCTCTCATTATCATTAAATAACCAAGAAATATGAAGGTTTTTAATGTTGGTGAGACCCCACTTACAGAACACATTTAGAATTTCTAATTTTTTTTTTTTTTGAATTCTAGTGTAGCCTACATTCTCTTTTGTGTGCTATAAGAAGAGGGAAGGGGATTGAAAGAGGTGCTAGTCATCTGGGATTTGGTTGTAATTTTTTTTTGTTTGTTTTGCATGTTTGTGTGTTCATTTCTAAAAAATCTACTACTCTATGATAAAGATATTATTATTTGTGACCTATAAGGATTTCATGTGAAAAAAATTGTATGTTGTTTCACTCTAAGAGAGATAAACCATCAGAATGAAATATCTTGGGATTGGCTACAAAAGAAACCAGTAGCACACCTTATAAGAAAGACGAATTCACTGAACTAACTCCTTTATGATTTAGAGGAGCAATGGATAAGCTATCTCAAGAAGAATCCCCATTATGCTTTTTTGTCAGCTAGAATTATTATATTTAAAAATACAACCTTTATTTTTGAATGTCTATCTTAATCAGTGCAGCTAAGAGGACATTCTTCTTAGAATACACATAGAATTTTACTATCATATAATTACTTAGAGTGGGAAGGGATCTCTGCAGGCCATCCAGTCCAGCTCCCCTGCAAGGAACATGAAGACCACAGCTAGATGAGGTTACATGCGGCCTTATCCAGCCTCACTTTGAAAGTATCCAGGGACGAGGCACCAACCATGTCCCTGGGCAATCCGTTCCAATGCCTCATCACCCTCACTGTAAAAGACTTTTTCCTTATATCTAACCTAAATCTACCTTCCCTGAGCTTAAAGACATTTCCCCTTGTTCTATTACCACAGACCCTGCTAAAAAGTCTGGTGGTTATGCTGCCCTAAATAAGAGCCCCTGATGAGTTCTTTCAAGAGCATGTTTCAGTATTTTTGCGAGCTGTTTCCAATTCAAAAATTAATTGATTTTATTGGGATGGTGTTCACAAAGTTTGAACTCTCTGAATGCAAGCTAAAAAGGCTGAGTATCAGGTCTTTCCTCTTACATTAAATTCACTACCTACACTGCCTTTGCAAAGTCTGCAAGGTACATGGTACCCAAGAACTAGAGGAGGTTCCCATGTCTCACATATACAGTAATAGTTCCTGGCGACTTCCTGAATGAGAGAGCTGAGTAAAAGATGACTTACTTGCTGAAAAATTCATGTTCCAATAATGGTAGGGTACCATCATCCTGAGAAGGTAAAGACTTCACTAGAGACTGAAAACAGAAACAGGTGTTTCTGCAGTTTAAGCATTATAAAAGGGAGCTCTGAGATTTTCCAAAAAAAAACCAAAACTGCACAAAGGCATTTGGAAGAACAGTGAGCCTTGGCCTCAGCCCTGTATCTGTGGGGCAGACTTTTCACTGTCTAACGTGTTTCTATGATCATTCACTACTCTCCCTAAAATACAAAGATTATTTGCTATTCACCTCATTGAAAGGGCCTGTGTATTATTGCTTACCCACCCTATTTTCCAAACTCCAGAGAAAAGTAAGCATTCATTAGGTGATCTATATAATTGCATTACACTGATGTTTTTTTCCCTTAAATACCTGTGAGACACAGAAATTCATGCATTACTAGTAATTAGCTGCATGGTCTCACTTATTTTAAAAAACTTTTCAAAAATACAGTGGAATTTTTCAGTTAAAAAGACTAAACAAGGAGGGCTACTCTGTTCAAATATTACTTTGCAAACATTTCTTTACACTAAACATAAGTGTATGTATCAAGAATAAAACACAAGACACATTGGAGAAATGGCTGGCTAGTGAGAAAACAGCCTAATTTCACAGCTAGGTATTTTTTCTGTCTTAAATATGTATTACTTGATACTGAACATTATTTTTTCATTTTGAAAACTTAATTGCATTCACTATATATACAATGAAAAGCATTTCCATATACAAAATAACAGAGTGTCTATCAGTATCACTGCATACAAAAAGGGTAACTGATTATCAATGCTCAGTGTCTTAAAGTTGCCAACTCATGCAAATTTAATATGAATGTACAGCATATTTCATCTAAATATCTTCCAAATAAAAACAACTACCAACAGAAAACTACTTTATTGTTACAGTCGTGGAGAAAATGAAATTATGGAGAATATTCTTAAAAGCTCACAGCTCCATGGGTTGTTTCAGTTTTTCAACATTCTGGATTTGTAAAATGACAAATAACATACCTTCGGGTTAGATTCAGAAATGGTCATTAGATGACTCATTATTTTATTCTTCAAGTCTGATTAGCTAAAACTGGACATGCAGACTTTCTGCTGGTAAAAGAATTTTTCAGCCAGTGGAGATATGAGCTTAAAAATATCACGCTCGCATTTGTCCCCTGGATGCATCTCATACCCCTTCTATTGCCCTGACATAAGCATGTGCAGAACGCACACCAATGTACACTGCTGTGATGTTTCATACATATTTCATGGCCTTTTAATCTGGAACTTATACAACTCATACAGCTGAAGGATTCCTATGCAAAGTGATGCACACTATTTATAAGACAAATTCAAATTACTAATTCAATTACTAATTCCAAATTCAAATAAATAACTAGCTGGCTATTTCCTTTTGTTTTAACACAGAACAGATAGGCCCTGTATAACATCAGATGTTCATTCAGACTTATTTGAGAATGTCTTTTTCTGATGGACATAGGAGTTTTTCCTGTGTTTCTAAGCACACATACTGTATAAGAATAAAATTATTTATGTATATTAATTGAGAAGTCCCTTTAAGACAGAATTTATAATGCCTCAGGGAAGTTGAGATTAAGTATAGAAAATAATACTAAATAAGTACAAAAAATGAACTAGAGATGAAGTAGTATAAACCGTGGAAAATGACATTTTCACAGAATGGATATGCTTACATGAGAAATACCAAAGAACTATGGGTGGTACTGTGGGATGCTACAGGACCACTTACTGAGGTCAAAAGGTAAATTCAGCAGCTAGGCACCAACTTGACACTGCTGAGATTTCAATATATCTCAAGAACAAACACAGCAGGTATCTTACACAAGACAGAGCACAACTGACTGCATCTCAAGTGTAATGTGCAACAAGAATTAAACATGTCTCTGAATGATTATAATAATTAATATTAAAATGTTAATAAAACTCTCAGTGCTATTTTATGATAACTGCTTCAGAAAAAGTTGGTTTATTTATTAACTGCTCTATGATTACAGCATCAATTTCTAATTTACCCTGTATGCATTTTTAATTTTTCACTGTTAAAGACAACTGTAAATACCAATATTATCAAAAGACACACAGAATTATCTTGCATGTCAAATGAGTAACATGCTAGAGTGCTTCATTTTCAAAAATGAATATTCTTTGAAACAGAACATTCAGAGGCTAATTTAATTCAATACCGGTTTCACAGATTTTCTCAACTCCATCTAAAATTTAATCACAAATTTCTCTTTAAACTTTCTAGTATACCGAAACAAAAAACCTACTATTTCCTAATACAGATTACTAAAACATAGTTACTAAGAAAGCCCTGAGTGATTTTTATAGCATTATCTGAAAAATAAAGCTTGTCTTCCAACACCACCATGGCAGTGAGGTTGAAACTAGTTGAAACTAGTCAAAGCCCTTTCTAGCCTAATCCATTCTATGATTCTGTGAAACAAATACAAAAAGATTTTCTTTCTTCACTTTCAATTCTCTAAATGCACTGGCTTACTACTTTAAATTAAAATAAAATGCAAGGAAAAAAGAAGGAATTGCAAGAAGCGGTTAATCCTTATTTAAGAAAGAAAAGCCTTGTTTTTTCAAGAATTCTAAGTGGTTAGTAATTAAAAATATACCCTATGATTATGAAATTGCCATCAAGAGTCCATTCAGAGAGAGTACCCTATTAATGTTCAGATTGATTAAATTTTAAACACTTAAAACAGAACACAGGAAAATGGAGCAGTCTAATCTGCTTCAACTGAGTTACTCTGTGTATGAGTTTCAACAAAGCTTTTTGGTCTGAAAAGTTAGGTCTCATAGGTCTCATTAGGACCTCATCTCATAGGAGCCATACCATTTAGTCAAATGCAGTAAAACAAAGGGTAAAGTAAGCAGGATTGCATCTTAAGTTTTTCTGGGTGCAAGAAAATTAATCAATTTTCAAGACTTTTTATATATATCTAGAAGAGGAGGGAAGTTGAGGCTTGTAATAGCAGAAGTCTGGATTTGATGACATAGCACATATATTATAGTCTACATTCTTCTGTTTTCCCAATAAAATGCACTGAGTGTGCACTTTTGAAGTTTTATGACATTCTGGGCAGAAAAATCTGGGAGTATGTAGGGAGGAACTGTTCTTTTTGGTTCAGATTTTTTTTCTCCAAATTTACTTGGAACTCATGTCTAATTAGGTTCTGCTTTGTTGTACTTTTGGTTATGCAACTCTTACCAGTAAAAGAGATTTATTCTGAAGACTATAGAATTTAAAGTTCCTCTGATCATTTAAAAGAATACTTAATATCAAAGCTATCTCTATACTGCACATAGTATATTATCATATGGAATCATTTTCTAAGGAGCTTTTATACTTCCATATTTCAACCTAGTCCAAACTACTGTAACTAGAATGTCATAGCAGTGCCATAGGAAAACACATTTTTCAAAAGCCATATATGAGCACTGCAGTTACTTAGTCATTGGCATCAACTAGATATACATCTGGGTGACAGTATTCTTAACAGAAACAGAAAGTTCATGATGTGAGATTGGGTGAGATCTCTATAGAAACCAAGAGAGAAAACAAACTTCCCCTTGCTTCTTAATGTCAGTTAAAGTACAGTCCATGAAAACATGGTGGCATCATCTCTTCCCTCCTTTCCCTTTCCCTTCCTCCAGAGAAGTACTATGAGGAGTCTGCTAATGCCAAACTCCAGTCACAGGACAGAACCCATCTACACAAGGTGCTAGAGAAACAGAAGGATTATCCCTCCCTAAATGGCTCATGTGCAGCATAGAGATACTTTAACTAGCTTTAAATTTGCAATATCAAGCAACATCAAGTAGCTACAGTAATTCATCAATAGTAGCATACAGCTGAACATGAGATAATTCATACTGCTTCTCAGTGAACTGTTATCACTTCTCTGAATAATTAGACTAAGAATAGCTATGCAGGACTACACAGAGTGATTTTCTGGATATGACAAGAGAAAAAAAAGATAGGTAAAAGTGAGGAAGCATAGGAAAGTGGACTTCTAAAACTTATTTTTGCACTGCTGCTGCTCGTGTTTTGCAGATCTTCCCTGTTTGTAGAGTAGTAGTGAGCCCTAAGCAGCCAACTTCTATCTATTTAGTATTAGCCTTTATGGACAATGATGTCCTTCCCCATTTCTTTTGTATCTCTTAGTGCATTGGGCTACACTAAATATTTGTACATTATGACAAATGTTGGAGGAAAAGGTTAAGTATTAAAGATTTACAGCTTTCACACACACACACACAAAAGTAAATAAACATATCTTTGGCATTTTGCTAAGTTGGAAAGGCATATTCTTTCACCTCTTATCTTATGGTCTTTATTGTATACACCTTTGTCAGATTCCTTACCGTTACCATTTATATCCAAACTACCTAGAACCTTTGCAACAGAATGGAGACCTGATGCCAGCAAAACTCTCAGCTTTATTTTTATCTTTGCAACACTAGGTGTTAACCAAGTTATACTTTCATAATATAGTATGGTTGTAGCACCCCCGAAAAGTAATCTGACAACCGTTTAAGAGATTTCTGTTTGGAGATTGCAATGCAACATTTTATTAAAAATGCTTTCTAATAAACTGCTTATATTGAAGCAGAGTTCAGGGGAAAAATGTTCTTACAGCTGATGCTTTAACTGAAAATGGTATCTGAAAATACAGAAATCAAGTGGTACGTGATCAAGCATTAAAAATAATATATTTTTTAAAAATAGTATACTCTCCTCTTTTATATTGTAAAATACAGAAAAAATATTCAAAGTAGTAGCATTTAACTATCCTCTCCTCAGAAGACCAAAATGTATCAAAACATTGCACTTTCTCTCCTCTGAGACTGAAGAAATGCTGGTAGACCTGTTTTTTATAAAGTAAAATAAAAGTTCTATTTACTATTCCTGAGACCCCTTATTACTTGGGAATTTCAACCAGGACTAAGACTATGAGCAAATGGTATCAATGATAAAGGAAGTTTGCTTGTGCAAAACTATACAGGTGTATCAACCATATATATATTATTTTAAAAAATAAAAGCCTCACTCTGCTGTATTAATAGCATTCGAACAACCAACTCAGGTCACTGTGTTTAAGGCAAAACTTGTTTCCACAATGATTCATATTTCTGATGTATTAGGTAAAACAGAAAATGAATTTACACATGCTGAAGAAATAGCTGACCCTCCCTTGACAAGAGCACATTTTTCTAAAATGAATGCCGTAAAAGGTTTATGCTAACTAAATCTGGAAATACAACCTTTCTGTTTTCCACTTTGTTGCTCCCAGTGTTACTAGGACATTCCACTAGCTAACGTAAATTTTTCAAAAGATTAAGTATGTTCACAACATTTTAAAAAGTACATATACTGTACACCTGTGGACTTTTGACAAGGGATGAGATAAGATATTATCTGAAGACTCAAATAACATATTGCACCTGATAATATCAAGATTCAGGTCCTACTAATTAAAGACATTCCAAATTGATGCCAACAGAAGACACACATCATTCTACAATCCGCTCCTCCTGTATCATCTTATTGTTATACATAGCTCACTGCTACTGTGTTTCTACACAAATGGTTAGCTAATAGCAAACGACAAAACTACTGCAAAATAAGTATGTCTCAGAGACTCAAGATTTTAACTACTACAGTGGAAAGAAGAAAAAAGAAATTCAATTAGCCTAATCTTGAAGGCAATGAGAAAATATCTGCTGATCTCCATCTGCTGGTACTAAGGTTTGTGCAGTATTCACTAACAAACTGCCACCTGAATTATTGCTCATTTCAATTATTTAAATGTGATACTATGACAGGATGCATGCACAAGAACAGCACAGTGTGTATTAGCCCCAGTTCACATTTTGTGCAGATTCTTTTAGAACAATCTTAGTTTCATGAAAACTGACAATGTAGTGATAAATTTAGTCCCTAAACACCGAATGAAGAACCAAGATCTGAAACATCCCTTTAAATTAAGAAGAGCTGTGAGAATCAGTGGTGGAATAACTGCATCTTCCTTCTGTGTAGGAACAGGAGATGAGGACTGCACACAGCAGTGAACAGCAGGGAATGGAAAACAACAAAGCAGAGAGTACTACAGCCAAATAAGCATGGAAAGCTCCAGAGAATTTTGGTCTAGTTCATTTAGTTGACAAAACAATTGCCTTGTGATTCTCCACCCAGAAGGAAACTTATGGGGTCTGTGACAATTAACAATGCTGAAATCAGAATATGGCAGTTGTCAACGGTGGTCCTGCACTGACAAATGATACTATGTGATAATCAAGCTTATGGTTTATTAGGAATATGAGGATAGCAAATGAAGGAAATTCAAGGCATTCTGGATTGACAGCCTCAAATAAGCAAGCCCCAAAACTTCCCCAGCCCAGCAAAGATTTCCAAACACTACCAAAAATAGCATGATGTTAGGTTAGCAAAGTTAAAACCCAGACAGAAATAATTCAACCCAAGGGAAACAAGAAATTCTACAAATAGAACTGTGATAAAAAAAGAAGGAAGAGGTAGGGAAGAGGTAGGCCCTCTCTGTAAGGAAACTGGAGACATGGTCATGAGGGGTACTGAGAAAGCTGAGGCACTCAAAGACCTCCTTGCCTCAGTCTTCACTGCTGGGGTCTCTAGCCTCACCACCCACACTGCAGAAAACAATGGGAAGAACTTGGAGAAGGTACATCTGCATGGTGTAAGTGAAGATTAGGTTTGAGACGATCTAAAGTACCAGAAGGTGCACCAGCCCATGGGAGCCGATGGGGTCCATCCACGGGATCTAAGGGAACGGGCAGGCAAAGCTGCGAAGCTGCTGTGCATCATATTAGAAAAGTCATGGCAGTCTGGTGAATTCCCACTGACTGAAGAAGGGGAAACATATCCCCATTTTCAGGAAGGGAGAAAAAGAAGATCCGGGGAACTACAGGCCAGTCAGTCTCATCTCTGTGCCTGGCAAGATCATGGAGCAGATCCTCCTGAAGGCCCTACTAAGGCACGTGGAAAATAAAGATGAGGTGATAGGTGGTAACCAACACGGCTTCATTAAAGGCAAGCCATGCCTGACAAGCTTGGCGGCCTTTTATGACAGAGTTACAGCATCAGTGGATAAAGGAGGAGCAACTGATGTCATCTATCTGGCTTGTGCAGAGCATTCTGGTTGCCAAGTTGGAGAAAAATGGATTTGACGGATGGACCACTTGCTGGTCGAGGAACTGGACAGATGATTGCACTCTGAGAGTTGTGATGAACAACTCAGTGTTCAAGTGGAGACCTGTAATGACTGGTGCTCCTCAGAGATCGGTGTTGGGACCGATGCTACTTAGGGTTGTCATAGGCGACACAGACAGTGGGATTGAGAGCACCCTCAGCAAGTTTGCAGATGACACCACGCTGAGTGACGCAGCTGACATGCTAAAGGGAAGGGAGGCTATCCTGAGGGATCTGGACAGGCTTGAGAGGTGGGCCCATTCCAACCTCACAGAGTCCACCCGGATTTGGAATGGGGCAATCGCAAGCACACATACAGGTTGGGCAGAGAATGGCTTGAGAGCAGCCCTGAGGAGAAGAAGGGTTTGGGAGTTATGGTTATGAATGATTTGGCACAAGCAGGCAAGAGATCTGGAGCACCTTGCCTATGAAGACAGGCTAAGAGAGCTGAGGATCCTCAGTCTAGACAAGAGAAGGTTCCAGGGCAATTCTTGGGCCTTTCAGTACCCAAAGGGGGCCTAGGGAAAGCCAATGATGGACTTTTGGAGACTGTGGATGCCTTCTGCCTGGAACCATTGAAGGTCAGGTTGGATGGGCTTTAAGCATCCTTGTCTATTGATAGTTGCCCCTGTATATAACTAGATGATCTTAAAGGTCTCTTCCAAGCAAACCACTCTATAATTCTATGTTATTAATAAACTACATCTAGATTTTACCTTTTGTACAATTTAATAAAATTTCAAACTAATTCCTGGTTTTCTGTCTACCTTTCAAAATTATCAAATACAAAATGTTAATACATTCTGTGTTTGATCATTAAGATAGTCACAACTTTTCTACAGATAAGAATGTAAAATCCCACATACACTGCAAAAGAAACTTTCTACCAATAAGGAAAAAAATCTCAATCTTCTGAAATGCCTTTTTGAAAAAAAATTGGAATATTAGCTTCTTGTATTTTTTTCAAAGAATAATATATGTTACAATGGAAGTTTAGAAACCTTTTTACTTTTTGTTCTGGTCTACAGAGTTCTTGCTTAATGTTAACTTTAAGACATTATGTCATCATATAAATCACTCTTCTGTTCTATTGTCTATCCTATGAGACAAAGAAAAAGCACAAAGAGTCCGTAAGCTCTCTACTTTGAGCAGAACAAGACAGGAAACACAAAGAAATGTATTCGCTATATAAATAGGTAAAAACTTTGCCTACATAGTAGAATACTGGCACTTACTTAAGTGGATACTCACATACAGTTTGAAAACTATGCGTCTTGGTGTTTAATGAATAAATACAAAAGACAATATTTTTCTCTTTAGTACTCCTCAAAGGGAATGACTGCAATTCAACATTACATCCCTTTCCAATATTTACATCTGTCTTGTAATGCTCCTTTCTAATGAATTTCACTTTTGGTTTGTATAAAATGCTACAAAGAACACTTTGTGTGACTCACATTCACAGTTATGCTAATATTTCACAAAGAATTGTCATATATTTTTTTATTTGGTAGTCAGGAGTTTGTTCTTTGGTGCAGCTTTTTGTGTTTCCTTTTTTTTTTCCCTTCTGGGTTGATTTGTTGTGAAGCTCCAGTCATCTGGGAATCATAGAGCTTTAACACATACCTTAATCTGTTTACCTTAGCTGAAAACTTAACAACTCCAGGGACAACTTTGGTGATAAATAGCAATTCTATTCGCTCCAAGGTTCAAACAAAGAAGAAGTATTTGTAATAGAAAATCCTATGAATTTATGAACTTAATCTGATTTAGATAAACTGCAAGTAATCCAGATTTGATCTTCAACTTAAATAAGCATAAGTTGCTGAAGACTTTCCTACTTAGATCATTTATCTCAGATGGAAATAAGCTTTTTTCCACTTATATGACAAAAAGAACTGATCTATGTGTATCAAGTACTCACAAAAATTCACGTAAGAGCACGATACGAATTTCTGGAACAACAGTATGCATTTTTAATCAGTAGCTGACGCAAGAAACATTCAGTTCCTTATTTAGAAAGATTTTTCACTGGTATCCATCTTACAGACATAATTGCATAGGCTTGGGATGATTAAAAAAAAATGAGGGATGACTAGCAAGAAAATAGTTAATAGTCCGTTACCGTCATCCATAAAATTCTAATCTTATCGAAAGAATTTAGGTTTTGAATACTTGTAGCTACATACAAAATTGATATAGGTTCCTATTAGCCAAATGAAATTCTCGGATAAAAACGCATCATGGCATGCTTCATCTAGTATTTTTAACCAGGTCTAAGCCTGAAATGCTTTTTCCACCATACATTTATATTGAAAGTATGTCTTCCCAAAAGGTGTTAATTATGTTGTGAGAAGACCTCAGTGCACCTAGTACTCATTTTAATTGTAGATACCAGAAGATGCCTTGCAAATTAGTACATTTCCTGTGTGTTTCTGAACAGCTACATAGTTCATAAACACTGTATTATTCAAGTACATTACTACAGAAGATTAAAATCTACATACTCTCAGCAAAGATAAATCCACTGCATTAAAAAGCATCACATACTTGCTCCTTCCGATTGTGACTGTCAGTTAAGAATACTACAATTTCTTCTTAAATTGAATTTGAAAAGAAAAAATATACAAGAAGTATTTTTAAAAATGAGATAGATATACCGTAGTATAACACTATTTAGTTAAAGGGATATACAACAAATAATTGTGTATCTAACTATTTGCATATATCTAACAAACTATTCTTAGTATTTTAGACATCTTCATTTTACCTAGTTATGACTACCCACCAGAGATGCTGTTGACATAGTGTAGCTTCACGTACGTATTTATCTAACACTTATTTTATGACATGGTCTATACACACAGCCTCTTACATTTATTTACTTACCAACAGTATCACATGGTTCATCTTTATGTACACAGAAATCCTTCCTAGAATTGAGGGTGGAAAAAAGAAAAACGTTAAGTAAGCCAAGTTGTCAGTCCTATAATGACTGTGTGACCTATTTACAAAAACTTAATATGGCTCAATGAATAAACACAGAACGCTGTTATGAGCGTGGTGAAGCAAAGGCCAGGATTACCCGTTACACTTTTATTCAGTATACTCTCAGAAGAGATTTAAGAGTAGTCAGGTGACAAAATATGTACCACATATTTAATGTGCATTATACATAGTTCCTGCTTTTTTTTTTTTTTTTTTAAACCATTTATCTTTCTTGAAATATAGCAAGTCTAAAGTTAGCCTTCAGGAATTTGCGCATGAAATGAAAATATCTGTGATGCTTAATATCAGATCCAAAACCAGCATTTTGATCTAGGATTAAAATCAGAGTAAGAAAGCTTTTGTGGCTTTTCAAGTTATCAAGACTAAAAGAGAATTTGGTACAAGTGCATGCTGGCAAAGCATTTCTGCTAGGGCAGCCATTCTAATAGTGGAAGATTTAAAATACACTCATGAGGAAAAGAGTTTCACCAATACCATTTTTAGTCCATCCGCAGATCTACAAATAAGAATTGCATACTGTAGAATAAATATCTTAGCCCTGCTTTAAACAATATTTGCTTGGAATTCATTTTAAATTCACACATATTTTAGCTGTTCACTAAGAGAAGCAACAAAGTTATATTAAAAAAATATATTAAAGGTATGCAGGAACATAGAGAATAAAACGATGCACTACATACAACATCTAATAAAAGTACTATCTATTTATCTGAAATTTATTCTGATTCTGACATGTACTCATATATTCTCCCATCTTACTCTGAATTTCTGCATAGGCCATTATGGGTTGGAAATATTCCTTTTTTATATTCTGTCTATGAAGCTAGATCTATAAATATAAATAGATACAGGTAAAGATACGCATAAGCAGCATTTCAACACAGACAAACATACTTGTATCTACTGTCAGCAGCAGTATTTGTAAGTGGAAACTAACTGATACCTGAAATACACTCCAGAAAAACACACCCAATAAATGTTTCAATATTACTTAAGTTATTAAATATCTTTGCATGAATAATCATATTCATTTTTTATACTAGGAAGCAATTCATTTGTAGCATACTGATCATCACTAAGTATCTTAATATTTCTTAATACCTATTTCTTAATAGCTATTGTTGTTAAAGGCTTCAGAATAAAAAAAAGTTAGAAGCCAGTGAAGCTAGCCATCAATATGAATCACACTGTACGTCACTTCTCAACCTCACATTTTAGTTTTTTTGTTGAATAGAACCAGTAATTAAGGATCTTCCTCTTTCAGAAATATCTTATATGTGTATTTATTTTCCAGTAACTAAATGTATGCTCCCAGGGCTTGAGACACAAGAGTAGACTGATGATTACCATTTTTACAAATGCAACTACTCAAAGAGATTTTTCTTAGTTTCCCATAGACTACTGTCACACAGCGATTTAGACTCAAAAGCAATCTCAGGAGACTGGTAAATTTTTGGCACTTTTGAAAGGCCACACAGTTAGAGACGTGAGATTATAGCTTTCATAGTCTTTCTAGACACCATTGACAAAAGATTACTGGCTAGAAAAGCAAAGCAGCAGTGCTAGAAAGAAATTATGAAAGAATCATGATAAAGAAGATGTAGGAATTCATTTAGATGACACTGGAAACAGAGACTGAAGTGATGTTGAAGAAACTATAATCAGACACAGAGAGAAGTTCTTTTACGTTATCAAACCAGATACAAATTGCTTTAATGCAGTGGGCTTCAACAGTTTCCTTTGTTCTGTGCTATGTGACACAAGGGACTTACTATGTTGTTAAACATGACAGAATGATTAGAAATACGGTACTTCTGATGAAGCAAGAGAACACGTGCAGGAACAATCTAAGGCCATAGATTATCTTTCATGCATAGTTATTCAACTACCTAAATAGTAACTGATGTAATGAAGTTAAAAAAAAAAAGAGAGAAAAAAAAAAAGTAGAGCATACCTGAAATTTAAAAGATCATTTGGTATTTTAAAACTACCAATATCCAATATGTTTCTGATATGTAATAGCTCTGTTCTCAGATACTTAATGAGGTGCTCTTGTTTCGTTTTTTGTATTGCCTGAATCCACCTGTGATTAAGCTATGCATCCAGAGTTCCATTATGGGACTTTGGGGAAGCAGTTCTGCTTTGATTTGGTAAGAGGAAGGCAAAATAAACCATTCTTAGTTCCTTATTTATACTCAAAGAATCTAATGCCTATTTTAATTTCCAAGAATATTTATTCAGGAAACGTTAGCAAAAACTTAAAGCTCTAGATCTACAGCCGACTTGTAAAGAAATTATTCTTTAATTCCTACAAGATAACTTGCACATTTCATCAAACTGTAACTACATTTCCATGTGTGTATATATATAGCTTACACAGAATCACACATAGATTCATAAACACATGTATATATACCTCTCTCTCTGTATACATATGTAATTAACATATGGAAACTACACAAAAGAGGACACTGACTCTTGGCTATAGATGAAGTGGTATAAACAGATAAAGTGGTATAAATAGAGAAGTAAAGCACAATACAAAGCCTCCAGGAAAGACACTGGAATCATTTGCCTGTGTTCTTTTCCTTCTTAGCAAAAGTAGGGTTGATGGTAGCATTATCATTAATGTGTATATAGAAGTTTGAGGGCCAAGTTAGTAACCAGTATATATAGAATACATATACTAGTAACTATAGAATATATATACTAGTAAACTACAGAATCTATACTATAGAATATATATACTAGTAACCAGTATATATAGAATATATATAGAATATATACTGGTATATGTAGAAAGCAAAAAATTGGTTAAAATGCACAGAAATTCTCTTCTAAGCAGTATCCAGCACAAAACTTCTATTGCTCTAATGCACACCTGGCATGTAAAGAAAAACAAGTCCTTATTCAAGTGAGGGAAAACAGGAGGTTTCATGACAATTACAACTGATTTCCAAGTTTGATTGAGTTGACCAACACATTCTAAGAAAGAATGGGTAAATACTAATATATTGTTTCAAGAAATTACAGTTAGTTAGCGAATTCTCAATCCATTACATACAGATTATAAAGAGGCAAAGGCTAATTAAAGTGTCTCATTATATATTATTTTTCAAAATAAATGCTGGTGTGCAGATGGGATGTAACAGAAGGTGTAAAGAACAGCAGAGGAAAGAACAAAGAAGAAAACAGACAATTTCCATGAACTGCTTCCATCAGTGCATCATTTTAGATAAACTTAACACATATTTTAAGCATACTAGTAGAAAGACTTAGTATGTATCTAAATTTGTTTGCAGTTTCATTCCATATTTTAGATGTGAGAAAAGCAGAACGAGAGGAAGTCGGACAGTGGATTTTAGCATTCTATCAAATATTCATTCTGGCTTTCACCCTACTTTCAATTTCCTAACTATTCTGATGCTCTAATGTACTAAATGAGTAATGACATCACTGTAGTTGTTCTTGTTTTTTCATGTGATGGAATATTTTGAAATTGCACCGATAAATTAGGTCCATACAAAATTATCAGTACACTTTGAAAAAAAAAAACAACAAACAGAAAGCAATAAATTAAAATCAGTTTAGGAGTTAATGAACCACAGGCTAAATTACTATTTACAGGCTAATTTACTATTCAGTTGGAAATTTAAATAAACAACAATCTTACTGTTATGGATGTTTTTTTTCTGGAGCTCTTCACTGTTGTGATGGTAAGCTTCAAATGCACTGGTAAGTATTATTTCTAATTTAGAAAATCAGAAAACACTGCATTTAAATATTTTAAACAGCTAATTTTACTTTGGCTCTGTAACTTTGAACTGAGATTAAAAATGGTAATAAGCTACCTTCCAAAGTTCATGTTTCAGCCACATTTAAGAAAATTTCAGGAGAGTGGTAAGTGAAATAATAAATAAATCGAATGTGTAGCTAACATCTCTAAACAGATACAGAAAAATGAGAATGCTAAGGAAGGTTTTTTTAGAGTTGAGTCCATTGGAATCTAAGCTCAACATCAGTATTAAACAATAATTTGGAAGAAAATAAGAGAGCACTGCTAGTTAAGTTTAAAAAATAAATGAGAGTTGTTAGTATTAAACAATTATTTGGAAGAAAATAAGAGAGCATGGCTAGTTAAGTTTAAAAATGAAATGAGAGTTGTTAGAACAAGGAACAATAAGAATGAAGACAAATCATCTTTTTATATATGACTTATGTGAATAATTCTTATTTTTATGTAGCCAACACTGGACTCCCAAACTTGATCAGATATGGTGACAACACAGAAGAAAAAAGAAAGGGAAGAAAAGAAATAAGAATTTGAAAACAGGCAGTGGCAGTTTACATCAAAGAAGTGAATTGTATCATTGCATAAAAACAGGAAAATATCAGATGTGGTGACAGCAAAACTGTCTGCACCCTGCTGTGTCCAATTTGTGGACTTACAGTCTGTTAAAAAAGGAGATGGGTCTGGAAAGAGCTGAAAGAATGATTATACATCTGAGAAAATGTTAATCTAAGAGAAAGATGAGTTGTGCCTTGATCACAGTCTACAAGTATTTACACAGGGAGGAGATTTCAAATAACTTCTTAGCTGCAAATGGTATAGAGATCCCTGGTAGAAAGCTGAAGCAACAGAGATGAAAACTAAGACAAAATTTTTCATCCTGCAAGTAAATAAAAATGGCAATAATCTATTTCAGAACACAGTTAATTTCCTTCATTTTGTTTCAAGACTGTCTAGCTTTCCTGTTCACGACTAAAATCTGAAATTTAGTCCTGGAGACTTACACTACATAACTACAGTTTTAAAATTCAATTTAGTTTCATGTAGAGGTATGTAACAGATTTGTAAAGGTGAAAGACATTGCAGAATTGTCTGTAACTGCAGTTACCTGAGTACATGCTGATGGAACCAGCTAAATCATGCAGATTTTCCTCAAACATGTGACAAATTTTATCAACTTCACATACTCAACACCTTGAACTTAGGAAACAAACAAACAAACCCACAGAATCCGATAATTAAAAATTAGGGAAAAGTACTAGACATCATAAATAAATTTAAAGTGCAATGAGGTTTTGCTTCACTCTGATATTTTTTTTTTTCTACACTTCCAAGATTTGACTATCTAGTTTGCTATAGCAGTCATATATGAACTCAGATTTCGTAAGAGAGAAATTGTAGATACCATAGACCTTTTCTTGCCTTAATGTCAGCTACAATATACAGAACAGAAAATCTCTAAGAATTTCTTCCTCCGTACCAACCAATAAAATCTCTGTGGTCATTAAACTCAGGGCTTAACTCTGTGCAGCTGCACACCTTAATTTCAAAAGCAAGTAGCGTGATAATGTTCTCTAGTGTTTACTAACACGTACCTTGCAAGGAACAAACAGGATGTATTGGAAGATTTGGTTCTTTCCCTGTGATATCACTGGTATCAGTAAGACTTGATGGAAGAAGTTTCTACGACTGGAGAGCTGGGATGGAGGGCTACCAGTTGTTTAGGAGGAACAGACAGGGTAGATGTGGTAGATGTGCTGTGCTGTACATAAAGGAGTGATTAGACTGTACAGACCTTGCCATGTAGAATAACACGGTAGAGAGTTTCTGGGTGAGGATTTCGGAATGGACTGCAAAGCACAAGTAATCGTGTGGGTTTACTATCGACTGCCCACTCAGCACAGTACCACAGATAAGATATTCTATGGGCAGTCAAGGGAAATTTCAGGATCAGTTGCCCTCTTTCTTATGAGAGACTTCAAATTCTGAGACATAAGTTGGGAATGTCATGCTGCTGCAACAAATAAGTCTGGGAAATTCCTACAGCATACTATCCTGTCACATACACTAAGTAAGACAATTAGGAAAAGGACCTTCTAGATCTGTTGTTTGAGAATAGGGCCTTGTGGAGAGGTGACGGTAAGCAGCTCTATTGGCCACAGTGAGTTTGAAAAAGCTGACCTCAAAATTTTTTGCTGCAAGGCGAAAAAGGGTCAGCAGAGTTGCTACTATGGGCAAACTTGGAGCCTCTCTGGGAGGTAGCTAGAAGTGCCCCCTGGGAATCTGCTCCAAAAGGTTTAGATGTTTGCTTTTTTAAACCCAGAAGCAGACAATCCTGTTGCACCACAAGTCAGGCAATTAAGGCAGAAGACTAGCCTTGATATAAAAGGAACTGTTCTTGGAACTAAAGCAGAAAAAGAAAGGCAAGATCAAGATTCATAGGGAGAAGACAGAGTGGTAGTTAGCACCTGCGAAAAGAAAGCAAGAAAAGTCAAAGCCCAGTTTGCATTGACATTGGCCACTGTAGAGTCAGACAACAAAGAAGGCTTTTTCAGTCTTGTCATCACGTTGTAGTTTAATCCAACAGGCAGCAAAGCACCACACACTTGTTTATCTGCTCCCTCACCTCCCAACAGAATGGGGGTGAGAACCAATAAAAATAAAAGCAAAGCAGAATTTGTGAGTTGATATAAAAGCTAATTACTAAGAAATGGAATATAAAAAAACAGTAATAATAATTACACATAGATCACTCTGAAAGTAATGCTTCCTACTTATTTTCATGGAAACTTTAATGGAGTTATCTAGATCAGTTTGTGCCTGTGACAGGGGGCTGCAGGCCCATAGGCCTCCTGGCCTCAAAAAGGGAAGGGAAAAGGGGAAGCATAGGGAAATGGGAGCTGGGCCCAAAAGCAGAACAGTGGCAATGATCTAAAGAGGAAACTTGATTTTACTAAATATGTTATCAGAATGCAAGGTAACACAATATAATACATTATAATTGGAATTGAGGCTAATAAAATAAAATAAGAGAGAGGGTGACTGAAACTGAAAGATCTACTTTGAACTGAAGCCACACAGCTGGGGAGCACCCACACACACTGTCAGGCAGTGAGCAAGAGAGCCAGAGAGCGAGATCCCATGACTTCATCCCGTGGCTTCTCTTCCTCTCTGAATGTGAAGTCCCTTGGGGTACATAGTTCTTGCCTTCTGAGAACCAGATATCCAAAAAGTTGTCAGTCCACAGAACTGGAATATTAACTCTTTAATTTCCCGTGCTTTACATGTTATGATGTGGAATACCAACAACAAGATTATAAAACCGTGACAAAACTATCACAGATTAAAAGAGAACAATGACATTATTTGATACAGGAAATTCTAAGCTGCCAAATACTATCTATCAGCATAGTCACCACCATTAGCTATGCATTTCCACAAGTGATGAACAAGAGCTTGCATGTTGCAAAAATCTGCACCAGTAGAGGTAACCCACTATTTCACAGTTCCTATGACAGCATCCTTGCTAGGAAAATGTTGTCCACGTAGTTTATTTTTCCTGGGCCAAACAGCTGGAAATCAGAAGGCATCAAATCTAGACTATGCAGTGAGTGTGGACAGTCCAGCCAAAATTGGGAGTGTGCCCCAAGGTCTTCAAACTGGTATGAGGCCATGTACTTGTGTGTTGCAAGAATGGTTGTCTTCTCTGGCCTGGCTCTGGAAGTTCAAGACTTTAGCTTAATCAGCATCATGATGTAAGAGTCAAACTTGATGCTTTGTCCAAGTTCCAGATATCCAGAAAGATTACTCCTTGCCTATCCCAGAAGGCCATGCACATCACTTTCTCTGATGACATCTATGTCTTGATCTTTTTCTTAGATTAGCAATTCACATGCCCATGCACTCTAGTTTTGACTCAGGTTTGTAGTGATAATACCACATCTAGTTACCAGTAATGATGCAAATCAGGAAACTAACCTTCAGCCTTGGATTGGTTCAATGGGTTCTAATAAATTTGAATATGATGTCATGGTGTTATTTCTGTTCCTGTGTATTTGCTGGACACATCTGAAGCAAACTATGCAATATTCCAACATTACCACCATCATCTCAAGCAAACTGAAGCCAGTGTTCAGCTTTTTACACAGCTCCCTGACTGTAATCTGTTGATTTGTGTAGATGAGCTGATCGAGAAGCTCTTTATTTCATGGTATGACAGCAGTGCAAGGCTATCCAGAAAATGGCTTATCTTTCACAGGGCTGTTGCCACAACTGAAACACATCACCCACTGCCTCACTGAGCTCACATCCGCTGTCTGGGCTCCATCAGCAAGTGCCTATCAATGTCACTGGTTGCTATTTTTTCCTCATGGAGGAATAATAATACCATTAACTCATACAAACTTCCATGTAAGACACTACTTTGTCAGACCACTTTTCTGCTGCCTCAGTTGCACAGCTGTCCAATGTGGAGGACCATGACTAACAGAGAAGTGAATTTCCATTTGTGTTCAGCAAAATTGTAAGGGAACAACTGTAAGTTGTATTAGTTCAATATTCTTAAGTCCATGGATCCTAAAGGGATATACTGTAGGGTGCTGGAAGAATTAGAGAACATTATAGCGGAACTCCTCTCAACAAATTACTGGAGCTGTGGGAGTCAGTTACCCAACTTTATACATGACAACAAAAATGAAAAAAGGCCCAGGAAACAACAGACCTGTTTGTCTAGCTCAGTAGTTGATAAAGTTGTGGAAAAGATTGTTTTGGGGGATACTGAAAGGCATTTGAAGAACAAAGTTGTTATCAGACATAGTC
>JAPSGF010000125.1:753214-767437 GCA_035772895.1 Perdix hodgsoniae
GGATACTGAAAGGCATTTGAAGAACAAAGTTGTTATCAGACATAGTCAACATGGGTTCATCAAGGGAAAGTTCTGCCTTAGTAATTCAATCTCCTTCTATGATAATATTATCCACAGTGTGGATGAAGGAAGGGTTCAATCTTAGGGCCAGTTCATTCTAAATGTTTTCCTAAATGACTTGGATACAGGATTTGAAAGCAGACCAAGTAAGTTTGCAGATTACGCTAAACTGAGAAAAGCTGTTGAGTCCCTTAAGAATGGAAAAGCCTTGCAGAGAGATATTGATAAATTAGAAGGCTGGGAAATCACAAACCACACAAAATTTAAAAAGAGCATATGCACCAAGAACAGAGCTAACCTGGCTATATTTAGACTCAAGGATGGGGCATGGAGAGCAGCCCTGCAGAAAATAATGGCTTCTGGCTGTCAGTAAGTTGAACATGAGTCAGCAGTGTGCCCCAGCAGCCCTAAGGACCAACCACACCCTGGGGTTCATCAGGCCCAGTGCTGCCACAGGGAAAAGAAAGGGGTTGTCCCACTGCTCTGTACTGATGCAGCCTTACCTTAAGCACTGTTCTGTAGGTTTGGGTGGCACAAGAAAAAAATGAACTAATAGAGATTTTCAAAGCAGGGCTCCAAGGATGGTGAAGGGTCTATAAGGCAAGACATAAGAGGAACAGATGAAATCACTTAGTCCATTCAACCTATAGGAGAATAAGAGAAAACCTCATGGTTGTCTACATCTTCCTCACAAGGAAGAGCAGAAGAACAGGTGCTAATCTCTTCTCTCTGGTAATCAGTAATAGGATTCAAGGGAACAAAGAAGGGAGAACTGGCGATGACAAACACTAGAGAAGGCTCAGGTACTCAAAAAGTTATTTCCCTCAGTCTTCACTGGCATGTTTCTCAAGTCCCTGAACCTCCAGGTAACAGTTGGAGAAGTGATATGTCTCACACTGTAAAAGAAGAGCATGTCACTTCATGAAAATGAACATGCGCAAGTCTACGTGACTCATGGACATGCATTCCAGAGATATGAGGCAGCTGGCTGATGCAGTTGCTGAGCCACTCTCCACCATATTCAGAAAGTCATGGTTGTCAGGTGAAGTCCTCAGTTACTGAAGAAATCACTGAAGAAACATCACTTCCAGTTTTAAGGCTTAACAAATTGGCTGGATGGCCACAGCCAGAGAGTTGGGCAGACAACTGGCTCTATGTCCAGCTGGAGGTGAGTAATAGCGGTGTCCCCCATGGTTCCATATTGAGTGCACCTTCAGCAAGTTTGCAGGCAACTTCAATCTAAAGAATGCATCTGATACAACGGAAAGAATGGATGCCATCCAAAGGGACATGAACAAGCTTTTCAAGTATGCCCAAGTGAATCTAATAAGGTTCAGCAAGGCCAAGTGCAAGTCCATGACACTTGGGTCAGGGAATCCCAGACATGAGTACAGACTGAGAGAAGAACTCCTTGAAAGCAGCCCTGCACAGAAAGATTTGGAGTTTCTGATGGAAAAATGTTCAGAGTAAGCCAGCAGCATGCATGCACTTGCAGCCTAGAAAGCCAAGTATATCCTGTACTGTATCAAAAGAAGGGTGGACAGCAGAGTGAAGGAGCTTATTGTCCCTCTCTACCCTTGTGAGACTCCATCTGGAGTATTCCATCCAGGTTTGAGAACACTAGTGCAAGTAAGAGCTGTCAGAACGTGTACAGAGGAGTGCAAAGATGATGATCAGCAGACTAGAGCACCTCTCCTGCAACGAAAGGCTGAGGGAGCCTCTGGAAAGACTTCACTGTGGCCTCTTTTTACTTAAAATGAGATTTATTTTTTCTTTATTCTCAGGCCAGTGAGTCTCTGAAACAGGCTTCCTAGCAAGGTAGTTCATGCCCTATGTCCGTCAATGTCCGTGATGCATTTGGAAAATACTTTTTTGGAAATGCATCTGGAAAATGCTTTTAATAATAGGTTTTACCTTCTGGTTAACCTTTAAGTGAGGTCAGGCTATTGGACACAATTATATTTGTAAGTTCCTTCCAACTGAACTAGTCTAATTTCTTTATTTTTTTTCCAGATAAAAATGCTTTATGTATATCTCTACAGTAATAGTGTTAATTTACAACTGTCCAACTGTTTTACCAAGAGAGTCCTTAAAGCCATTTCTATCTTAATTCTCATATACTCCTTCTATTAAGCCTCCCTGATCCTATCTAAATACAATATGCAAACTTCATCTTTCTGTCTTCCTTTTGTTTCATGACACCATATTCTAAATACAACATTGTTTCACCAGAATAAGTAAATTTAAAGGGAAACTAAACAAAATTTCAGAGGGTCAAACAGAACTATAGTGAAGATAAATGATCAAATTACTAGTGTTCTCACAAGTACCACTCCAGCCTGTGAACACTGTGGGCAAAAATGGGCTTTGCTTTCAGTTTTACAGGACAAGTGTTAATGTAAGTCTGAAGATAACCTTTTTCATTAAATGGTTATGATGTCCTTTGTTGAATAAAAATCTTTATTACGTACATGTTATGTTCTTTACATTTTGCATTAAATATTCATTCTGCAAAATAGTGATAATCAAGACCATATTTCTAACTCTTTTGGCTACCAGAAACAACTGGCATGTGCAAGCACAATGAAACCTTTTCAAAACACTGTTGTTTGTTCTTTTACCATCCTAGAAAAAAGGACGTGTCAGTAAGTTTTAGCAGGTCTACCACAGAACATGTTTGGAAATGAAAAATGTACATTTTTACTTGATAAAATACAAAGAAATCAGTGTTTATCTCCTTAAACAAAATTACTTCTCTCAGTAAGGTAAGTCTGTTGTCCAAGGATGTTTTTAAGTTATGACAAAGGAGCTTTTCTGTGATTGTAAAACAGAATAATACTCTCTGAATTAACAAAACACACAACTGTAGCCTCATGTGGGGTTAGCTATATCATAAAACTGATGATGTGCAGAGGGAGCCTGGATTAGCAAAACATTCCCACAGTCAGCAAACCACACTGATATGATTTATTAACAGCTAAAGCAGCTCTGAGATGGTAGGTAGTATAATTTGGAGAATAAAACCACTGAAAAAAATGCCAGATCTACAATTCCTGGCTGTAGTACTGACTTACTATCTGATCTCGAACTAATCACTTCCCCATTTAATTTCCTTAACACTAATCAGCACATACTTCAAACAAAACCTTTTTAAAACTAACAGATAAAAATGTAGGAAATGCAAATCAGAATACCATATCAACAGGAACATCAGATAAGTGTGTCTTAAAAGCATGATTAGACTTTCCGAAAGAAATTTTTTACCATACAGTTTTTTACAGTAAGGCCACATGAAATTTAAAAAGCTCTCTGGTCAAATGCATTGTCTGCTAAAGAAACCTCCAAGCTACTGTCTCTTGACTGCCTTAACTAAGATCTCATTTTCCTGAATTCAGAAATCTCCTGATTCTTCTCATGAAGGCTCATCAGAGAATGAATGGCAAATGAGAGGAAAGAGGTGTTAAATTCTTTAATTTGTAGTATCTTGCTGTAGAAACACATCTCCTAAGTTAAGAAGTGCAACCTTGGACAACAAACTGAAACATCGGTCTAATTTTTCGTATTTTCTCATTAAGCTAAGACAGATTTGAAGATCAGATGTGGGAAAACAGCCAATTCTGTCAAACAATGACATAGAAATTCTCACTCTCTTGGCAGTGTCAATGGTTTAGGCTTTAAAGAATTCAGTGCTTCTTCAAGATGCTATAGGAGATGCAAACACTGAAATTGATTCAAGAGTCATGGGACAGATGAGAGGTCACTCAGCAATACACCTTCAAACCAAATACAAGCTTCCCGTAGTACACAATTGCTCAATTATTTTTGGACTGTCAAAGAGTACACTGAGGTGCAAGAAGCTCTACTTTTCTTTAGTCCCATTCATCAGCCTAATGCCCAACTTATGATAGTTGGCCATTCTTCATGCCTTGGCATAATTCACTCTTTCCTGCTACTCAGACTTTTTCTTTGCCATCTAGACACTTTCCCCATCAACACACTCATTGCTAATATTAGTTGGGGTCTGAAAAATCCCCCTCCAGTCTGCCATCCCAGAGATGCTTTCTAATTAATGGAAATTTTATTACAGATAGCATTACCTGGTTTATTACCATTTGTGTCTATCAGGGCAGATCAAAGGAAACTGAATGAAGGACTACCACTTAGTTAATACAGATATGTGTAAAACCTGATCCTCAATCAATCCATGCTGCAGACAGAACAACAATAAATAGTAAAATGAGGAACGGGTTACAAGTGAAGGATGTGTTTTTTCTTATGGAAAGGTAGGAGATTAAGCCGCAAAAGTACCAAAAAAAAACCACCAAAAAATCTGTAGATGATATGGATTTCAGCATCACCTGCTTCTAGCATGTTCTCCAAAGCAAGAAAATTTGCAGAAGCTTTTCTCTGCTTTGGACAACTGAAATTTAGATATTGGAGTACTTAGAATGTAACCTAATTTTACAAAATGTATATAACTTCCAGTGACACTGTCCTGAATTAGAAGTATTTCAATATAGCAAACAAATAAAGCTTATTTGTAAGCAACATCCAAAGTTCATCCAGTTCAAGCTTCATTGAAAAAATGGGGCTGGGCCCAACCCTAGACCAGCTGAATCATCATTCTCCTTCTCACTGGAAAATGGCTGTGCTCTGTTCAATCAAGATGCATCTTCCTGTGCCACCACAGGGAGCCTAAAGAACACCTGCCTGGGAGGAAAAAGGCAAGTTGGAGGCAGGTGTCCTTCTGAATATGTGAACTGTCTGATACTGTTATAATTAATCACAGATCAGAGATCACACTTCTGTGTTGACGAAGTGAGTACTGTACATTGGGCACACAGTAAGACATACTTGTTCTAGATCCATCACAAAGAAGTATAACATAGTGATGTGATTAATGTCATGCTGATCCAGTTCTGAATCCTCTAGATATGCTTCATCTTTTGAACAAATGTATATGAAGGCCTGTGTATGCTGTCTCCTGAATACATGTAGAAAGAAGCATCTAATCTACAGTCAAAGAACAAATATGAGAGTAACTTTGTAATTTCAGATATTTACCAGCTGCAACTATTGTCTTCCACCTCTTTAGCACCATCTTGTTCTCAACATTACAGCCTCTAAAAAGACTTTCAGTCAACTTTCGTTTTCTAATTCTGGAAAGGTGCCTCAAGTTTTACTCTTTCTCATTCAAAACTAAAGTCTATGTTGATCATCTATCAACTCTTTTAATCACTTCTTGATCCATAATGTTCATACTATGCCATTCCTTATTTTTTAATGCTCATTCTTCTATAATAATACCTTGTGATAAGTATAGCTGCATCAACTGATGACATGTCTTCTCCCCAGCTTGTTGACATTTCTAAGTGTATATCATTCTTCTTGCCAAACTCTTCATGCTGCCATTTACAAAAGCTTTCCAGCATTTTTTCCCCATGATGTCCAATATACATATCTGCCTAGAAATGAAAATATTGATTCTGTTAAAATTGTGATTCTGTACAATATAATTAAGGCTTTTTTTTTTTACTGAATTTGTAAAAGTATTATCCCATTCATGGCACAGTGTATGCATGAAAGTTGTTGTTTCTGAACTAAATGCTACCCTTCTACGTTACACAGATGAAGACACTGTACTGAGTACAGACAAACTGTTCACCTAAACTCCAGCCCCCTTTACTCTAACTTTTCACTATTGACTGAGAAGAAAAGATTAGTGAAGATGAAGAATTTGAACATAAAATGAGGTTTCACTTGCTGTGAGAATACAAATATTTTCTTTTAATATTTTAAAATTTGAAACACAGATAGGGAGATCTCTTTTTTTAATGAGCTAATTAAAATATGAAAGGATTCTCATAATACTTCATAGAAATGACAAGAAATCACAGTATCTTTCATTTGTTGACTAGTTGTCTGACAAATAACATTAACTCTCCTACCATCCACCAAGTTTTAAAAAGTTTGTCATTGAGTTATGTGAATATACAAAAAGCAGTACATAAGCAGCTTGATTTCCATAGGAGACTAATTTTTTTTTTACTGACTTTCATCTGAAAGTATAGGAATCTCAATATGTACAACATACAGTTTAACAAAAACTTGATCTTTACTGGGGCTGTCAAGCACTGTAAATAATACATAAAGAAAACTGAGAAAAGCTGTTGGCCATTAAAGTAAATGAATATTACAAGCCTTCACAGAGCAACAAGCTGAAGTAGTACTGTCCTCTGCAAACTAAGAAAAAGATGATGCATACTTACTGGAGTCTCATGAAGGAGCACAAGCTTAGTAACTCGAAGATTAACTTGTAGACCAAGACTTTTGTGCTGGAAAAGGTTAAAAACCTAAGGAGAAAAAAAAAGATTAAAAAAAACAGGCACTTGTTTTGAACACAACACATTGTAGACTAAAAATATCAAAACTCAGAGTAACTAAAAGATTTTAATATTACAGTGAGGTTGCTTTTACTTCCAGTTACTTCAACAAAGCCTAAAGCTAATTTTGTTATTAGGCAACATTGCTTCTGGGAGAACAGAAATAACCTTTCACAATGACAATGGTCATAACCACTTCATGAAGTTTAGCCAGTTTCTCCACATACTTGCACATGCCTATGAAGTTATTCACATGAAAACTGTTATTCATTCAAATGCGAGATCATAGCAATAAGCCTTCATCTCATGCAAAATAGTTTTTTTAATTTATTCCTTAGTTTATGCTCCTTCGTCAGAACGTTGTTTCCTTGTATGTGACAGATCCTAGTTCTTGCTGCACTTTATGCAGTGCATAAACAGCTGGGAGGGGTTGTAATCAACTCAGTGCCTTAACTTTTATTTCTTATCCATTGTGATGATCACGTAATCCTTCTAAATGACAAAGTTGCATTTACATAGCAAGCACAGATCATAAGAAATCATGCAATACCCCTTTCAATACCCCTTGCAATACCCCTTTTCAGCTTTCCAATAATATCGTAGACTTCTAACCAGAAAATCACCTTGGTCAGATCCCACTTTCTACTTTCATTGCTGAAGATATAAGACCAGATGGTGTAAACTGATATGCAGCATCATGGTTTTATGTTGCAAAATATACGTGTTAAATCTTGACAGCCTGCTAATGATCATGTGCTGACTGTCTCTTTACAGGTACTCTGCCAGGATAATAAAAAGGAGCAATGAAATCAGTTCATTATGCATGCACTGGTGGCAAAAGCCAGAATGAATTTTAAATTTCCTACCATGTTTAAGATGGTCAGAATAAATCTTCTGGCAGCATCTTTTCCATGATACAGAACCATAGCTGGATCTGCTACCACAACTGTTTCTATATTGTACTCCTGAGGTAATTTGTAAGAGTATCGTTTTCCTCTTCCACTTTCTGATACTTTCTGATTCTTGGATTTTTTTTTATCTGTAACATAAAAACATTGCTTGAGGAATACATCTTTCACAGTACCCCTCACGTACCTTAAGGATTTGCTACCTGTAATTAGAGCATCGCCCTGATTGTGTACAATGTAATACTCAAGAACACTAATACATTCTTATTTAGCACTGCCAGTGAGATTAGGCTCAGACTGATTCACAAGAGGGAAACAAGATTGTCATTCATCTGCTCAGATAAAGACAGTCAGGTTCTCTGCATCCCACTACATGACATATTTATAAAACAGTACATTCATCCTTCTTTGCTTTATAAGATAGAGTTAAATTAATATTCTGTTTAACATACAAGTAGTTTCACTGGGGCTGAAGAATCACTGTTTATCTGCATAAAACATAAAGAAAACATACAGTCAATGTATCTCAGCATAATAGATGACAAATACAGATTTGTCACAAACTTAGTATCAAGAAAATATCCAGAAAAATTCACTGATCTGTAAAGATGAAAGACAATTCCAGATGAATGATGTCAAGAATATGCAGGCTAAAATATGACTGTTTTTTTTGGTTTGGTTTGGTTTGGTTCTTTTTTTTTTAAAGCTGCACTAACAGAATTTCAAAGTCATTGCTACGGTCTCTATGTTACTAAAATATTGGGGTTTTTTAAGCGTATGATCTCCAGAAAGAAATAAAGTCTTGGGTTTTGATTTCCCACAGTCCCAAAAACTGCAGGATCTTCTATTTTTTGGGTTGTTGTGGATGAGAAGACTGCTCAGCTTCAAAGACAAGCAGGCTGCAAGGGCCAGTGTCCCTCATTTCCTCCGATATCTGTTGGGTTAACAAACCAAAGGAAGATCTGTTCTTGGTCAGTCAGCCTTATCCAAATTGCTGGAAAAATTCCCCATCATGTGAGACCTCATTCATCTGAAAATTTTAGCTCTTCCTCCAGACTCTTAAATAAATAGAATTGCTAATTTTAGTAGCAGTGGCATCCAAACAACTACTGTGATTACTTCTACCTAACAGACCAAACAGGTTTTAGGCAAAAATTCTTGATTATTCACATATACAAAAACAGAATTGCTCATTAATGGATGTATACCGCGTAACAGATAACTGTTAAAAAAAGCATCTATATTGACATTGCTCATAGTAAAATGATAAAAGTCAGATTAAGCAAAACAAAACAAAACAAACAACAACAACAACAACAACAAAATACTGCTTCCTGGATGTAAAGATGCAGAAATTCAGTTTATGCACTAAATTAGAATAGGAAAATCAAATATAAAAGTTACCAGAACACTTGTGATTAGTAGGACTTTGACTTTCAGTGCGGTTTCAAAGAGCATTAAGATTTCATATCAATTTATTACTTAAACTCACAGCTTGGGACTGAAATGAAATCTAGAAATACTCCAGTACCCCAGCCAAGAAGTCTAGAAACATTTGACATTCAATAGCCTCTTAAAATAATAACAATAATAATAATAATAATAATAATAATAATAATAATAATAATAATAATAATAATAATAATAATAACCCTGAAAATTCAGCCACTGAAGCAACAGATTGCTCAGAAGTATCTGAGCTGACATTATGAAGAAAGTATGACTACAGGACTCTGACACACTTGCCAGCCCTCAGGCACAAGAATATTTCCTGAATCCACTCTAGTCCAGCACAATCCACCACTATCAACACCCAGGATTTCTTTTCCTTGGGAAAAGAAAAGGCATGCATTAACCTTACAGAAATTGCAGTATTCTGAAGAATATAATGGAAAGCAACCACTCAAGCAGCACTAGTATCCTCTAGCACAATCTCAAAAATCTACATCTACAACTAAGATTATTTATGCATTTCATTTCATGATTATTGGATGGAAACTGCATTTAGACCAAGGACTAACACAGCTATTGCAGCTGCCAGTCCATTCTTCATTCCACTAAGTCAAACTTTTGCTTTTGGTCCAGCAAAACTTGCTAAATTTTTCCGACAAAATTAGCATCAGTTTAAGAGTATAGTCTGATTGTAACGCAGAAGAACTGAATATTGCTTATTGTCAGCACAGAGAAGTAAGAGAAGAGCCTTCTAGTCTTAAACAAAGAAAGGATTCAAAATTCACATCTACTGTACCTTGTGCAAGCACTCTCATTCATTAGTTTGTGTGAAAAAGAACAATCATTTGAGATTATTTTTTCTTCCTAGAGTACTTCTGCCATGACCCAGCTACAATGCACAAACAAATTCAAGCTTGAACAAAGAGCTTCATACTAGGCAATAGAAATAGTTTCTCAAGGCAGATCTAGGCAGATCTTTGTTCTAATAGCAACTGCTTTTCTCATGAATCATGTGCAACAGATCTGTGAACTGGTTTGATTTAAAAGGTATCATGGATGGACCATGTGCTACAGAAAGGTGCAGAGTTTGAGATCTGTGTATGTGCAACTGGCTCACATAAGTAAGTAAATTATACACATGCTCAGTGAAAAGACAAACACATTCCCATAAATTCAGAAAGTAAGTGTTTTCATCAGTCCTATTCTCTCCCTCCACCAAACTGCAAGAAAGAAAACAGCCTGTTTGCAAAGCCAATTTCTTTGCTCTTCTCAGACGACTTTGGCTATATAGTATCTTTCAGCACAGACCACAACAGTTACAGACAACAAACAATATCTTCATTGATTGCTTCCCCTAATTCTGCATGAAAAGCCATTATGCCTATTATATAGGGATCCTTCAGCACCTTCAACAAAGACATTCATTCCTTCTAACAGTCACAATTCATCATTGGCAATATATATTCGCTTGATATGTAGCCAGTGTTTGAGATCAATTTGGCTTAAAACCAGCAGCAAAAATACCTGTTCCATAGCACCTACTCTGACACACCAGTACTGCAGAAGCAAGAGATCCTGTTGTAAGATATTGCTGAGAAGTAAGCATATGTAAGACAATAGTTACATTGTGTTGGACAGGTACAATTCTCTCCAAGGCAGCTGTGTAAAATCTGGGTATCAGAGCATCAGAGTGCTCCATGAATCTGCTATTTTATCTTTATTAACTCACTTACTTGACAATCTGGTTTAAAATTCTCAAATATTGCTTTAAAAGACTATTCTGTTGTTTTGTTTTTTTGTCAGGTTTTTTTTTTTTTTTATTCTCTCCTTTCTGCAATCCACTTTAAGGCTGTATCCATAAAATTAGTTTTCTGGTGATGTTAGTGATAGATACTGTCACAACAGCAAAAGCTCCTAGCATAGACACCACTTTTATCAATATAGCTTACTGCAGCTCTACTATGTAACACAGCTTGTAACGTCAAAGGGAGAGACTAGTCTTGCTATTATAATAGAATTAGTCAGAAACTGCAGACATTCAAAGCCTCCCGAAAATAAGTTTATGCCAGAAAACGCTAATCAGTTATTCACAGCTTCAGCTATTTTGAAATTCCAGACTGGTAGTAGAGATAATAAAACCTACTTCAAACAAATATTTGAATCTTTGTTGACAGACAATTTGCACTGTCAGAGCCTTGGGCATAAGATCACTGGAACAGAATAAGCTGACTTTTCCATTTTAGAGGACACGAGAAAGCGAAAGGCTGACTGCTAATGAATATGACAGAAAAATAATTTCCTTACAGAGGAGTCTGCATCTTTATTCATTTTCATGCATACCATGGATTGTTATATAGCAGATGCCTCTCTCATGTTTGTTTCTACAATAATTTCCTACAACATCATTACAAATATCCTCAGCTCATGTCTTCTCTCCTCTGAAGAAGCCATCAATTAAGCAGGAACAGCAGAGTATTATTTTCCACAAAAGCCCTTTTCTCCCCTACAATGAACATTACTTTGTGATCATTATGTGCCAGACTTTTTTTGAAGACTCTTTTCTTGAAAAAACTGTTTCTACCACCCAGTTAAGAAGATGAATTTCACATTTATTTAAGTGACAACATAAAAAATGAACACTGTTACAAAGATCTTTTAACATCAGTGTCTGACTCGCATGAATGTTCAAAACATTAATGACTGAAACTGTGATGATATGTGCTTATGTTCTAAAACTGAATAGGAAGTACAAACACTGCACATAGTAAACCAGCAACTACTAAGACAATAGTACGAAGTCAATAGACTGGGCCAACAAGTAGGCTGTAGTTCTTAGACAAATAAAATGGCCCCAAATTTTCTACTTTCATATATAAAGGATCATTGTACTTGTCTATTCCACAACAGATAATTCCACCTTTTGACATATGAAACTGCAGTCTCAGCACGCCACCTTGAAGTTGACAAGAAGTTACTACTATAAATATAATCAAATATGCTTTTGTTGGTTTTTAACTACTGCCTACAGATCTTAAATACATGTTCACTACATTAAGTCTGTTAAGTAAGATTTGTGTATTACCTGTAACAATACCACAGTACTGATTCTGAGAAGTTGGTTTTTCAGTAATTTTCTCCTCTGTGGACCTTTTCCGTCTGTACACCCTGTGTGCATGACCTGTCACAGCCAAAGTGTGATTGAGTGGCTCAATAAATATGAAGTCCTCATTAATCTGTATAAACCCCATCTGCAAAGGAAAAGAAAAGGAACATAATTTAAGAAGCTAAGTTATTGTGCACGCAGTTCATGGAACCAAAAATAAACAAACAAAAAAACCACACACATAAAAGCCCTACTCTATTTAATAAAAATCTTTGTTTCAGTAACCTTATTAGCTAGGTGACTGCCTTTATATTTTACAAGTCTTCTTCTTGAGTGAATAGGAATAAATTTAATTTATTTCAACAAAACTTGTGGGCGAATGGCTACATGCCAGTAGTAGATGCACAGCAAAAAATCTGGAATGTTAAAAGCTTGCTTTGGGAGACCCGTGAGGTCATTTAAATATGTACAGTATGTACACAAAAGTCTATACACTACTTCAATAACTCATAATATTGTTATATGTATATATATGTATATATATGTATATTATAATAGTTATATGTAATATGTACATATAACTAATAATATTGTCACATTTGTATAACTGTATTAAATGAAATAGCAGGAATAATTTGAGGATTATGAATACATTCTGAACAACTATGAAACTCCAGAAGTCTTATCACAGCACTCTTTTTGCACATTTTGAATTTAAACAAGTAAATAAAGTAAATAATTAAATACATAGATACAGAGATAGCAAGCCCAGCTGAATGCCAGCAGCTGAAACAAAAATACCCAAAAACATTCTACTAAGACCATTTAGCTTTTTTTTACCTTTTCCAACACAGTTATGCAAACAAATATACAGAAAAATCTAGTGTTCCAGATACATATCTACTGTTACAAGAGTTTGGCTAAAGCTAAAATAAATAAGCAAATAAATGTAATTTATTTATATAATTAACGTAGAACCCTAACTCAGGTCAAATCGTTAAAATGCCAAATATAAATTCCTATCAGAGTCACTAACATGGGAGGATCAAAGTGCTTTCCTGTGGTGGTTTTTTTTTCCATCTGAAAATATCATCAGCAGGACTGATGATGAACTTTCTCATTCTGTAAACTGAAAAAATGTAGCAAACAGTTTTACTACAATAAGAAAATGTGCTACACCTGGCTAAAAGAAACAAAGACCTCTTCTGTATGTTTCCATGCAAAACAAAAGACAGAATAGTAAAGAATTTTGTCACTTCTGGAATTATGTAGGTGGCATCATCATATTGAATATTCTCCCATCAAAAATAGATTCTGATAAAAAAAAGAAAACAAAAATAATTTTATGGGAACTATAAAACACGTCTTCTTTCAAACTTACTTGGGTATTATTTTTAAAACAAACAAGCAAACAAAGAAAAAGAAATAAAACACAATGACTTCTCCTTTCTCCACTATCACATCAAATAAAAGGGAATACATGTAGCCACATTAGCTGCAGAAACCTGAACAGATATTGAAAATTCATCTCTAACACTGTACAGAAACTTTTAAGTAGTTCAGTTTCTTGACCTGCTTTTTAGGTCAGCTCACTTTCACCATGATCTATATTACACAGAAGATTAACCACATACATATCATAAGGCACTTTCTATACACATACCAGCTGGCACTTCTACATATCCTGAATAAAGTTACAATGATATAACAATTAACAATGCTAATATTTAACTATAAAAAATAGTGTTTTAAAAACTATTATTTAAAAAGACAATTTTTAAACACATGTAAAATGTATTACTTATATGTATATGTAAATGTATAACTAAAAATTTCATGTTTATGTCTACTGCTGAATTTCACATGGTCAGAATTTTATACACATTTTTTAAAAATAACAGCATATCTGCCATAATTCTTCTGTTTTCACTGTGGAAAGAAAATACAGATTTTTGATGCTCTTATACAGCCTATTGTTTATAGAATCATAGAATCACAGAACAATTTGGGTTCAAAGGGACTGTAAAGTCATCTAGTTCCAACCCCACTGCTATAGGCAGGGACACCTCCCTCCACAACAGATTGCTCAAAGCCCATCCAACCTGACCTTCAATGGTTCCAGGCAGAAGGAATCCACAATCTCACTGGGCAACTTATTCCAGTATCTTACCACCCTGACAGAAAAGAATTTCTTCCTTACATCTACCCTCTTCCAGTTTAAAACCATTTCCCTTTGTCCTGTCACTGCATGCCCTTATAAAAGTCTGTCCTTGGCTTTCCCTAGGCCCCCTTTGGGTACTGAAAGGCCCAAGAATTG
>JAPSGF010000125.1:774053-795505 GCA_035772895.1 Perdix hodgsoniae
TGTTTTCAAGTATTTTGGGGTCCCCTGCTTCCCCTTTCCCAGAGGCGTGGATCCGCAGATCCCTCCACCCTGCTGGTCACGGAACTGGGCCGGACCAGCCCATAAACCGTTGACACCAACGTAGAGTTTCAAAAAAATAATCAAGGCAAACATCCTACCACAGACTTGAAAGTACCATCACAAATGTCAGAAGGCTATTTTACCCTTTTAAAGAAACAGTATACAACAGTTCTGAAGATGAGTTCCCAGTGGTCTACAACAAGGTAGTAGTTCTAAACCTGATGCTTGACATATCAAAGCAAAACTTTTCATTCTTTCTATGAAATTCACCTCTATGGTGGACTGATCTTGGCTGCCTGTCAGACATCCATCTAGTTGCTCTTTTTCCTTCCCCCTCCCCAGAAGAATGGAGAGATGAAAGGATGAAAAATGTTCATTCATCAAGATAAGGACAGGGAGAACACTTAACAATTACCATCACAAGTAGGTCCTGGAGAAAATTGATTTATTGCCACTCAAAGTAGATTTGGATAGTGAGTAACAAAGACAAATTGAAACAACATCTTCCCACCACTTTCTGAGTAGCACATAGAAGGATGAGAGGTACAGTCTGCTACATCCTCCCCCTCACATTTCACCCCTGGTTTAGTGTGGGTCAACTCCATGAACTGCAGTCCTTCAGGACACACTTGTTCCTGGTTACAGTTTCCTTCAGAGCACATGCAGGTCATGGGCAGACTGTCACATGCTGGATACCACCCCACCATAGACTGTAGGGGGATCTCTGCTCCAGCATCCAAAGCACATCTTTATACTCTGGCCTTGCTCTTCACCAGGTTGGTTCTTCCAATTTTTCCTTCCCTCCTCACACTGCCAAGAAGAGTCTTACCCCTTTCTAAAGATGCTGTCACAGAGGCACTCACCTGTGGCTGCTGGGCTCAGCTGTGCTCCTGTGGTGGTGCCATTGGATCCAGCTGGAGCCAGCTGCATCCTCCAGCCTTGCCTCATAGAGAAGACCAGCATGCCTGGCCAGCACCTAGATGCCTGCACCCAGTACAGACATTTAAAAGAATAATGACTTTAACAATCTATCAAACAAAAGCAGGAAATAAACCACACAGCTCTTGCTGACAACACTTGAAGTCATATAGAATTAAATTCCCATTTCCTTCCTGTGGGTTATTACTGTCAGCCGCAAGCTTCCATGTACACAGAAGTATCTAATAAGGATGTGTTCCCGAAAACACACAGATTAAAAATTTCCTAATTCTCATGTGAAATAAGACTCCCATGGTTACACCTTTCCTGCTTTCTGCCTGGCTTTTTCTGCGTGCTTTTTTGGATTCCACAAACTAGATTTTAGTAGTAAATGGGCATAATATTACCTTGTTACGATCTCAATAAAAGTCTTCCCCACAGTTCTCTCTCCACTATCTTGTGAAGTGGATGCAAGCAATCAGTGTGCAAGGCCCAGCTATAGAAAACTCTGCTTTTTCACACCCTCACCATGTTTCCTAAGGCAAACAGCAATGGTATTGCAGGGAAAATTAACTTGTATCAGATGCAGAATATTGCACCTATCAGCACCAAAATATTAATGTGAGAGATGAACTAGATCCTCAGATCTCACAGGAATATTAATGTCATCTCTGGTACAAGCATGAAGGGATTTCCTCAATACACACTTACAAAGACAATTCTTATTTTCATAGGTCAGTGCTCACCACATTTAAAACACGTGATAATCTACAGATTTGTACTCTTCATAAAATGCCACAGAAATTAAAGATTTCAGCTATGAAGTAAAACCTTTAACAAGCATATTGGTGTCCTGCTTGAAGCAGGTTTTAAAACTACAAATCAAAGTCAGTATCATGATTCTAACAATGCTATCAAGTCTTAATTTTAGCTGAAAAACAACAGAAATTAAACTCTTCAGTTCTTAATAAAGCTTAAGCAACTTTTCAAACTACTTTCAAGTTCAGAATTTTAGTTATTCAGTTCTAAGTGTTGAAAGACTTGGATTTTTCCAAGATACTTTGCCAAAATGCAGCTAAGAGAAGGCAACTGATCTTCAGCTGGGAAGCTGGTGACAACATGTACTTCATGCAAAAATCACACTATGCAAAAATCACATCTATGTAAAAATCTACTCCCCCAAATGGTCCCAAATAGTGTTAATTCGTAGAACGAGAAATTCCTATTCCGCTTCCACAAAGACACTGAAAACTCTGAAGTCATAAAATAAGCTTCTAAAATTAGAATGTAAATCTCTAAACTGCAAACTGAATTTTTAAGATAAAACAGATACAAAAATTCTATGTAGGTTTCTTTACCCACTGGCCATTCACAGAGTATAAAATATCTGAAATTATATTACCAGCTTTTACATTTGTGTTGTGTGGCATTTGCAGAAATGTCTCAATTGTGTCTAACTATTTAGATTTTATTAGAAGTTAGATAAAAATGCTCCAGAGTACCTTATATTGTCAGACTATGATCAGCACTTCAACCTTGAGAAAAAAAGACTCATATATTGGGATTTTTGTACATCATGTTGAGAAATTTCCATCTCATATGTAAGAAAACTAACCTTCAAGATACAAAGATATTGAGCCCATGACCTAAGCATACTCTCCTAATTCTAACAGCCCTCCAATAAATCATGTCCCTGAGCACCACATCCAAGCAGTTTTTGAACACATTCAGGGATGGTGACTCAACCACCTCCCTGGGGAGCCTATTCCAGTGCTTAATAACCCTTTCTGTAAAGAAGTGTTTCCTGATAACCAACATAAACTTATCCTTGTGCAACTTGAGGCCATTTCCCCTCATCCTGTCACCTGTCACCACTGAGAAGAGACCAATCCTGCTCTTGCTGTAAGCACCTCTCAGATATTGGAAGAGAACAATAAGGTCTCCTCTCAGCCTCCTTTTCTCCAGACTAAACAGCCCCATTCCTCATAGGGCATATTCTCCAAGCCCTTCACCAGCCCTGCTGCCCTTCTTTGGACCTGCTCCAACACCTCAATGTCCTTTCTATATTGAGGTACCCAAAACTGAACACAGTACTCAAGGTGAGGCCTCACCAATGCTGAGTACAGGGGCAGGATAACTTCCCTAGGCCTGCTCACCACATCATTCCTGATATATGCTAGGATGCCATTGGCCTTCTTGGCTACCTGGGCACACTGCTGGTTCATATTCAGCTGACTGTCCATCAGTGCACCAAGGTCCCTTTCCATCAGGCAGCTTTCCAGCCACTCCTTCCCAATCCTGTAGGGTTGCCTGGGGTTGCTATGACCAAAATGCAGGACCCAACATGTGGCCCTATTGAAACTCATACAGTTAACATTGGCCCATCAATCCAGTCTGTCCAGGTCCCTCTCTAGTGCCTTTCTATCCTCTGGCAGATCAGCACTCCTTCCCAATTTGGTGTCACCTCCAAATTTACTGAGGGTGCATTCAATCCCCTCATCAAGATCATTAATAAGGATGTTAAATAGAAGCAGTCCCAGTATGGAGCCCTGGGAGACATAACTCATGATAAGCCGCCAACTGGATTTAAATCCATTGACCACAACAATTTGGGCCAGTCTTCCAGCAGTGTTTCACTCAGTAGAGTGTATGCCCATCCAAACTGTGGGCAGCTAGCTTCTCCGCCAGGATGATATGGGGGACAGTATCAAAGGCCTTACTGAAGTCCAAGTAGACCACATCAACAGCCTTACCTTTATCCACTAAGTGGGTCACCTTGTCATAGAATGAATCATGTTTGTCAGACAGGGTCTACCATTTATAAACCAATGCTGACTGGGCCTGATCCCCTGGTTGACCTTTAATTGATCCATGATGCCTCCTGAAATTATCCATTCCATAACCTTACCCGGCACTGAGGTGAGACTGATATATCTGTAGCTATAAGGATCATCTTTCCAGCCCTTTTTGAAGATGGGCATCACATTTGCCAGTTTCCAGTCCGCTGGGACATTGCTGGTTAGCCAGGACTGCTGAAGAATGATGGAGAGTGACTTGGAAACCACACCCGACAACTCCATCAGCACTCTAGGGTGCAATCCATCTGGCCCCATAGGTTTGTGAGCATCCAGCTTTTGGAGCAGGACCAAAACTATCTCATCATGGATTATGCAAGGCTTATTCTGTTCCTCATCCCTATCTACTAGCACAAATGCTATTTTACTGAAGACTAATGTGAATTTCAGAAAAAGTAAAAACTAGCTTCTGGAAGAATATATCTATCTTTAATGATGAACACCCTGAGAGAATGCTGTTTAAAACTCTGTGATTTTTTAATAATCTTAAAATTCTAAAGAACTTACTATTATCCTTTCTTCTCTTCCCATCTTATAGGGTTTTGCAATACAGACACAGAAACACACACTGAAATATCCTCTTAAATTCACAAGAACTATGCTATCTCAGCAGAACCTACTATACCACTCTCTAGTAAATAGATATTGCTAATTATATATATATATATAAATTCTGATCTCTCTGAAGTGCATTTTTGCACAAAAGCACATGTTCATCCTAAACTCCTTGTACTGTTTTAAAATCGAATGTCACTGAAATCATCTGTGAAACTCAGAAATCTGACAGAAGCCCCTTCAGTAGCCACAGTTTTCTCTGCAGCTGTGCAGGTTTAAGTGACTATCTCTTCACAAGCCAAATTAAATCAAACTCTGCTTTTTCACCTTACTGAAAATATAAACTGTCTGTAGGCACATCAATCACAGAATCCACCTGTTTTGTTCTTGTTGGTTTCCAGAAAAGTCAGTCTATGCTTCCCATTTGATTTCCAGAGGAATTCAGCAAAACAAATAAACTAATTATCAAACACTGAAATTATGTGTGCGAATCCTTTTCCCCTGCCCTAGAAACTCTTGCAGGGATTCTGATTGGGCACCATCTATATTAATGGAAACTGTGCCAATGCACTAAAAAGCATTCTGGAAAAGAGGGGAATCCCCAGCAGAAAAAGACCACTGGCTACCTACTTTATCATCGGAATTTCTCCAGTGCTGATAGGATCACTCAGTGTTAGAACAGGCTGTGCATACTTTTCTGAGAAAATTGTAATGTGTTGAAGGAAACCGCAGCTGAGAGAATGGTTGGCTAATGGCTTCTAGTGACTTACTTAAAAGGTCAAATTAGAGATCTTCTATTACCATCCAGAAGTTATAAAAAGTCACTTCATATTTTTATTCTAGACACAGAAGCAAAGAGAATTATCTATCATTCATGAAGTTACAGGTTTTCTTACAAATTTATCTTCAGTATTAAAGTCGGATTCAACTAAAACTCAACTTGATAAATAAAATCTGATTTTCTATGTCAAACTTAGCACACATTTTGCAGTTCTCATTATATCACCTTAATTATCACTGCCTAAGTTCTCTATTGTTGAAAAAAAAAATCAATGAAATATGACAAAATCTAGTAGAACTAATGTAATTTCCCTTTGTAGTATAGATTATAACTCTACAGATCAAGTAGAGCACCACATGTATTTAAGACTTCAAAAAATACAAATTTTATCACTGAATCATAGGATCCTTAGAGTTGGAAGGGACCTCTGAGGGCCATCTAGTCCAACTCTCCTGCAGGGAACAGGGACACCCCAGCTAGATCAGGTAGCCCAGGGTCTTATCCAGGCTCATCTTGAAAGTATCCAGGAACTGGGCATCAACCACCAGTACTAGGTTCCATTCCTCACTACCTTCTTTTTAAAAGATTTTATCCTTATATGTAATCCAAATCTCCCCTTCCTGGGCTTGAAGTCATTTCCCCTTGTTCTATCACCACAGGCTCTGCTAAACAGTATGTCATTTGTTACAGTTACCTTGGTAGTACAAATCCACCATCTTAGACTTATATTTGATATATTTATCTGTTATTGTCATTAATTAATGTAGTTTCCATGTAACTGCTGATTGGCTTACATGATTACAGTTTTAAAAATTGTTTCAGATTCTCTTCTCAGAGTTGGGAGTCTTTTCTTAATTCATTTATTAATGGTCATTATTTTAGACACATCTGATTCTGGCATTCTTTTACATCCTGGCCAGCTTTCCAAACTCCTTGATACTCATTCTTTTGTTTTTATAAAAGGCAATCATACTGTACCACAGTTTCTGCCTTATGAAGATAAACACACTCGCCTTTAATTGTTGCTTGATTAAACAGGTTTACTGCTGTAATTACCCTTGTAGCCACCACTGAATTTTTTTACTCTGAGCATCAGTAAACAGAACTGGAAGTCACTTTGCAGCTTTCATTTCAATATAGCTGTGTGAAATGAGAATAAATTTTCTCTGTCCCACATCATGATAGCTCATAATGGTTCTTTGATCAGCAAACATACATAATCATTTCCTTCTCCCATTCAATGCCAGCTAAGTCATCAGACTTAAGAGAAGATCTGCAAATGTAGTAAGTCACAATTGAAGCTGTCTACACCAACCAGCCTTTGGTCTATGTGATTCTCCTGTGCCTCCCAGCTCTGAACTTATCACTAAAACAGTCGGGTCCACACATGCTGCCTACAGTCTTTTCTCCTGTTCAAAACCATGCTCCTCTTGACTAGGACTGGCCGAAAGGTTCCAGCATCCTTGTTTTTTCCCCTTGCAAAATACTGCATCAAGGAAAAAAAAAAATGTTGTGTTTAAATACTTTTTTTTATAAAGTAATTTTTAATAAAAAAAATACCCTTTTATGATCAAAGTGAAAAATAGGCAAAATTTACTGGAATCCTCTCCCTCACACTGCTCACACATTTGTGAGAGTGGAGCTTCAGAACAATCATACCATGAAAATGAAGTCTCCAATTAAAGTGGGAAAGCACGTAACTGTGAGCAAACATGTAACAGAAATATTAGAAATAACATAATTCCTCACATTTGTTATTTCAATTTGTTGTTTAAAAGTCACTGTTACATCTGACATACTATTTTTTTAAAAGTACCCTTTTTTACCCTCTCAATTTCCTTGGTCTAACCAGTCTTGTCAGGTAGTCTTTGACAGTACTTTCTTTTTCCGTGCTGTAAGGCATTCAACACATTACTATCTAGATACGATGGTGAAAATTAAGTTTGTCCTAAGTAATGTGCCAGCAGGTTCTATACAGCATCACAAGTTTTCATAGATTCTTTGAGGGAGAAAAAAAAAAGAAAAAAAAAAAAGAGGAAAAAAAACACGCAAACTTTATGAAGAGTTTTACTGAAATTAAACAGATGTTATTCTTTTCACAGATTTACTGCTTCAATAGCACATCGTAAATGGACTCCACTGTACATTCTATTTTGGCAGCAATTTCCAATAAGTCTTGTTGGACTGCAGTTTGCTTTAGTCAAATTAGTTGTGTCAAAACACGGGAATAGACTCGGTGCTTTAAAACTCAGAACGCATCCTAAACTCTTTTAAGCCTTGCATTAAGGCATAGAACAGTTTCAACATAGAAAAAAAAATTGCAAAAGCACTACTGCACATGAATTTCAAAATAATAAACGGTAAAAGGTAAATAGGACTCTAGTTGAGTGAAACCTTATAGCTCTCAATACGACTTCTCCTGGAATAACTACAGAAACCTTTATAAACAATTGCTACCCTACACAGACAGTCCCTTGTACAAGTTGAATGTATGCTGCTCTTTCTCTCCATAAAGACAAGTCTAAATCTATTTCAGTTTGAGGTAACTGAAGTATCTTTAATAATAACTCACTGAAAACTACTACCATGAGGCAATTCAAAGCACAATTTTCAAGTTTGTCAAATAACATCAAATGAGTAATAATAATATGAATTATAAGCTTCTAAGGCTAAATGTGCTACACTTGCTACACAGTCTGTTCTTCTAAAAACTAGATAGCAACCAAAAAAACTATGTCTAAATACAGGTAACATAATTCTGTTGTGCCCCATGATGATTTGTACTACAAAGGAAGAGAGTCTACAGGAGCCCAGGCATCTTTATTGAAGCTGGAGGAGGGTCTGTCTTGGCTGGGACAGAGTTAGTTTTCTTCAAAGTAGCTGGCATGGTGTTATGCTCTGGATTTTTTATGCAAGTAATGGTGAAAGAACCCTGATATTTTAGTAGTAAAAGAGTGGTATTTGCACAGCAACAAGGATTTTTCTATTTCTCCAGCTTCCCTTTCAGTGTGGAGGCTGGAGTTACACAAAAAGTTGGAATGGACACAGTTGGAACTGCTGACCCAAACTGATGAGACACATATCCATAGAAACTTTTTCTCAGCCATAAAAGCTGAGTGGAATGAGGGAGGAAAAGATATTATTCTGAGTTATCTCACTTGTCTTTCCAAGCATCTGTTAGGCATAATGGACTCTGCTTTCATGGACGTGGTTGAACATCTACCTGCTGATGAGAAGGAGTGAATGAATTTCTCCTTTTGCTTTGCTTGTGTTGACAGCACTCATTTCACCTAGTAAACTACTGTCTTTAAAGGAGAAGTTGACAAAGATTCACAACGGGGAAATCATGCTTGAACGATCTGGTAGCCTTCTAAGATGTCATGACTGGCTGGATAGATAGAGGGAGAGCAGTGGACTTTGTCTGCCTTGTAGCAAGGCTTTTGACACTGCCTCCCTTAACATATTTGTAGCTAAGCTTAGGCAATGTGAGATAGATTAATGGACAGAAGTGGACTGAAAACTGACTGGCAGAACTAAGAGGGTTATGATCTACAGTGCAGCCTACTCGTAGACTGTAACTAGCAGTGTTCCCCAGACACTGGTGCTGGACCTGACCTTGTTTAACATCTTCATCAGTGACCAGGATGAAGGGATAGAGTGCACCCTCAGCAAGTTTGCTGGTGATACAGACTGGCCCTTGAATGATGTGAGAATCCTTTCCACAGAACTCTCCAGTCAATCTTATACCTGGGGAGGAATAACTGCTCACAGTGCTGCAAGCTGGGGGCTGACTTGCTAGAAAGGAGTTCTTCAGAGAAGGATCTGAGTGTCCTGGTGGACAACAGGGTGGCCATAAGCCAGCAGTGTGCTCTTGTTGCCTAGAAGGCCAATCATACTCTGGGGCACATTAAAATGAGTGTGGCCAACATGGAAAGGAAGATGATCCTCCCCCTCCATTCTGCCCTGAGAAGGCTGCATTAGTACTGTTCTGGGCTCTGCAGTTCAAGAAAGACAAAGAACATCCAGAGAGAGTCCAGCAGAGCACTACAAAGATAATGAGAAGTCTGCAGCACATCTGAGGAAAGGCTGATATAGACCTGAGACCTAGACAGGAGAAGACAGAGGGGGAAACCTTATAAACATTTATAAATATCTGAGGGGGGTTGTCAAGTGAATGGGGCCTGGCTCTTTTTGGTTGTGACCAGAGACAAGGGGCAATAGGCATGAAATCAAACATGAGAAGTTCCATCTTACCACAGAAAAGAACTTTAAATTTTGTGCGTGACAGAGAACTGGAACAAGCTTCCCAGTGAGGTTGTGGAGCCTTCTTTGGAGATATTCAAAACCTACCTGGATGCATCCCTCTGCAACCTACTCTACAGATCTTGATTTATCGTGACATTTGGACTAGATGTTCTCCAGAGGTCCCTTCCAAACCCTACAATTATCTGATTTTGTGATTCTGTATTTCTGTGTGATTCTGTAAGTTTCCTCAGTTTTTCCTTTCCAATTCTCTGTCCCATCTTACTGGGGCAAGAGAGCATGGTGCTTAGCTGCCTGCTGGGGTTAAACTACAAGAAGGTCTCATGGAGATCATTCACATCAATTCATTTTAGTGCTATCCAACATATACATATGAAATATATGTATGAATAATTATCAGCAGGAGCCTCATGAAATCTAGCAAGAGGGCATGCCAATTTCAGCCCTTGGGACAGATTCACCCTTGTTCTAGTAATAAAAGCTGGTCTACACTACTGCCTATCACTACCTCATCACTTGTCAAGGAAGGAGCGTGTAACTGGCTGTGGTGCTGTACTAAGTTGATACTATCCTGACCTCTAAATTCCAGTCCGATTCTATTTATTTTGTCCTGTGCATTTCTCTGAGGTTTTCAAGTCTAATCTTGTTCTGTGACTGACTTGAAACATAAATTTGGCCAAGAAATTTGTGCTTATGTATTCTTAATTCAGTTTACAGAGTGCATATGTACATGCTGAATAACAGTAACCACAGACTTTCAAAACTGGTGGCTATATTTTAAAATTTTGACAGAAGTCATACTTTAAAATCTTGCTTTCCATTGCAACATCTACAAAACCACCAACTGTAGTTACATGTAAATGTATATACATGAAGAATGTTTGGCAGAAGCATAAATACTGTCTTCCTGTTATCATGTTACACATTAGGTTGTAACATGTTTAACATGTTAGGTTGGATATTAGAAAACACTTCTTACAGAAAGGGTTGTTAAGCACTGGAATAGGCTCCCCAGGAAGGTGGTTGAGTCACCATGCCTGGATGTGTTTAAAAACCATTTCGATTTGGTGCTCAAGGGCATGATTTAGCTGAGGGTTGTTAGTTAGGGTAGTATGGTTAGGTCATGGTTGGATTTGATGATCTTGAAGGTCTTTTCCAACCTGAGTGATTCTATGGCACAGCTAACTAACTACTGTATAATTTTTTTTCTTTTTCCTTTTTCTTTCTTTTTTACTAGACTGCAGCTACCCAGATTTGGGATGTACCAGATGTCCAGACGTTTTCCCCCACAACTATGTATTTATTTGTCTGCTAAATGTTTACATTCTATCTCCCTCATACAGAGGGAAAAGTGTGAAAATGAAAAAGAGGAAAGAGAGTGAGGAACTATACAATATAAGGAAAAAGTGCATTTTGAGTTCACAGTACATGAAACTCCATTTACTTTCAAATACACTGTTAAATTAAATACACTGATAAAAAGTATTGCATAGGTACCATTAAAACTATACATTTAAAATTATTAATACCTAAGGATTTATACATAGAAATAAATAAAAATTAAAAAAAAACCCTAAAAAATGCAGACTTACCATAGGAATATGCTTTTGTTTATTTTCCTTATCCACAACTCAAAGTTCATGCTGCACAGAAAGTCTACCGCATTTTTTTAAGACTGATTTAATTTTATAATCCAGACAGCATTTCTAATTCATTTGCCAGAAGCCATTGTTAAAACATGAAGTTTTTATATTACATTTGTGATAAGATTATTGTATTTAAAACCTGTTTTCAAAAGGCAATCGGTTCATAAAATCATACAATGCTTTGGGTAGACCTGAAAGAGCACCTATTTTCAACCTCCTGCTATGGACAGAGACACTTTCCACTAGAGCAGATTGCTCAAAGTCCACCCTTTGCCCCCCCCCCCCCCACCCCCCCCATCCTGGCCTTAAATGCTTCTAAGGACAGGGAATACACAGTTTCTCTGGGCAACCCTTTCCAGTGCTTCACCATCTTCCCAGTAAAGAAATTCCTCCTAAAATGTAATATATCTACTTATCCTAGAAGAGAATCTCTTCTCATCTTTCTTGTAGGTCAGTTTTAGGTACTGGAAGGCCACTATAAACTCTCCCTGGAGCCTTCTCCAAGCTGTATAAGCCCTGCTTCCCAGACCTGTCTTCATAGGAGAGTTACTCCAGCCCTCCCATCACTTTTGCCATCTTTCTCTGGAACTGCTCTAACAGGTTCCTGCCCTTCTTATCATGTAGACCCCAGAGCTGAATGCAGTACTTCTGGTGGGGCCCCATGAGGGTAGAAAACAGGGAGACAAGCTTTTTCCACACCCTTCTGCTCATTCCTCTTTTGATGCAGACCGGTTGGCCTTCTAGACTGCAAGTGCACACGGGTGGCTCATGGAGAGCTTGTTATCCACTGAAATCCACCAGAACCCTCAGGTCCTTCTATGCAGATCTGTTTTCAATCCACTCATCATCCACACTGTAATCATGTATGGGATTGCTCCAATCCAAGTGCACTGGACTTTGTTGGACCTTCATGTTTGCACCTCTGAAGTGTCAGCTGCACCATTCAGCTTGGTGTTGCCCGTGAAATCACTGAGGGCACACTCAAGAACCCACTGTCTATGTCATCAATTAAGAAATCAAACAGAACCTGTTCCAGTAAGAACCCATGAAGAACATCACTTGTCATTGATCTCCACCTAGACACTGAGCCATTGACCACAACTCTTCAGATATGGCCATCTAATCAATTCATTATCAAGTGAATCATCCAACCTTCAAATTCAGGTGTCTTAGTTTAGAGACAAGGATGTTATGTGGGACTATATCATAAGGTTTACATAAGTCAAGGCAGATGACATCCCTGTCCACCAATACTATCATTATGACATAGAAGAGAAGCAGTGAAAAAATTTACTTAAACTAGCTTACATTCCAAAACCATTGTATTTGCTCAGGATAAGTATGTAAGTGTTGACTAATATAACCAGGAATAAACCAGGGCTATTGTCAATCCAGACTTCATCACTGGTGCAGCTATCAAAATGTTCACAACATCCAGAACTGGATCCAGAACATTAAATCGCTAAAAATAATGACAGTAATAGAATAAATTGAGCTGGAGTTAGTAAAAAGAAGGCAACGTAGAGGGCAATGTCTATGCAAAACTCATGAACTGGCACTTACTTTACTCCTGTAAATACTTTGCTGTCATGAAAAACTTATTGTTAAGTAGAAATTCATTTATTTAGAGTGGAATTTGTAATTCTATTAGAGGAACATAAAAATTGTATATACCGGCAGCTCTAACCAAAAAATAAAAAAAAAAGGGTTTTCACAGTTTTTCACTTTCAATTTTCAGGTTTCATATTTTTAAGTTTTTATCATCCCTTAAATGGGCTAATTATTTTTATTATTTTTAGAATTATCCCAATTCCATGTAGTAGTCAAGGCATGGTAATAATATGGCAGCTCAAAGGGGACTTCAGTTTAACAATAAAACAACAATCAGATTTGATTATGGTTCAAGAACAGTTTCCAAAACAACTAAAGGAAGCAGCTACCACTGCAGAAGGAAGCATCAGGCAGCTTTCAGGGAACCTAACCCAAAGGAAAAATACGACAGATATCAATGCTGACAAAGATTCACATTTTGTAATCCAAAATAATAATACATTAAACAGATGTTTTATCTGTTTGCATGACTCCCAACTCTATCCATGCGAACAGCAAACCACAAAGTCCCCTCACAGAAATCTTAAATAGATTCAGTAAGTTGAGGGTTGAGTAAACAATTTCTTGTTTTCTTGCCTTTCCATTTTTTTCCATGTACTGAAAACTCACACAACTGAAAACCAAGATATACCTCAACAAGCAGGATGCAGCCTTTATGTGTACAGTTCAAGCAGGACTGAATAAATTAATAGCAAATTATGTCCACCATGTCATCTTAAACAAATGATAAAAGATTTTAACAATTGCTTCACCTTGCTCATCAAGTAAACACTATATTAAATAGAACATTGCCACTGATTTACTTTCTTGGTTTTTTGTTTTTATTTTTTTCACAATCCTAACTTCCTTTTCCAGAATAAATGCAAAAGGTTCCCCAAAGTAAGCCAAGATTTTTAAAGCCGCATTGCATATGTGCTAAGTTAAAATTTATTTACAGTGAAATGGCTTAGTGATACTCCAGATCACTTATCATCTAATGACTGTTCTGTAAATATATTCCAGATCACATCTTATATAATGACATCCTTGAAATAATTAACATTGTATAATAAGGACCCTTTGCATAGTTATGTATGACTAGTGCTAGAGAAAAAAATAAATAAATAAACATAGAAAGCTATCACATTTGGAAAAATCCCTGAAATTAAAGACTCAGTACTGGTAAAGATACATTTCTTTGGATCACTTAGGTACAATATGAGTTCTTTTGGTAAGGCTGAATTCATTCATCCATTCTTCTGGAGTATAAATCAAAATGTTTTATCTTTAGCTCATGAAACAGCATCAGCCCCATTTCTTCAGTGCAAGCCTCAATATAACTTCATCAGATACAGAAATAATATTTTAAACAGGTAAAAATATTATTGTGTACAAAAGATACGCACAAAACTTCCACACCTAACACCACACAGGAGATGTAAACACAAAATACCAGCAACTGTGCATGTAATCTATAGTAGATACAACACCTAGCCTAGTAGCAAAAAGAGGATATGTGAGATCTGTATTTAAATTGACTAATGGACATAAAACATTCACATAATGGATACTGAGGAGCAATCATTGTTCATGTGCTTTCACCGTAGCCACAGAGGGACATGACATATCTCCAAAATCCACCATGACTGCCTATAGAAAAATTTAATTTCTCCTATTCCTTAATGAAATATCTATCTGCTGCTCCATTATTTTAGTTTTCCCAAGGGAGTGAGGCTGAAATGCATTCGAAGACCACTTAGTTTAAGGCAACACTTCACAAAGCTTCCTTCCATTTAAATCAACAATTCCCCAAAACTGCGAATTGTACTTCAAGAAAATAAATTATGTTTATGAGTACAGAACTACAATTCAACAAATCAATTTATTCCATCTGTAACATAAATTTGTGCTTAGGCTTTATATATATGTGTCCAGAATTACAGGGATCCAAAACTGGTGGCTTTAAGATAAATATGTAAGAATATCAGAATTTACTGTCATTAATTAACACTGCTTAACAAAGTTAAAAACACACAAAAGTCATTTAACTCTATTATTTCACTCCTAACCAAAATCCATATCAAAACTTCTTTCTAACTTAGAGTAGTTCGTTGTTTCATATTTCTAAGCTTCGATTCTCCTTCTCCTTTGTTGGCAAAATAATAATAAAAATAATATTTTTTAAATCACTTATAAACTGAAGTTTCAGCACCCTCATGAAAGAAAGAATTGATTCTGCAAGAATTACTATTTTAATCAAATGGAAAACGCATTTTGGAAAAAGGCTTTTTTCTCTTTTATAGACCTAGAGAACTTACATAAGAATACAAATAGTTAGCAAAGTTTTACACCCTCACTCCCCTCCCTCATAGATCACTTCACAAACATTTGAGGTGAGGTCCAACTGTCATAGAGGGACAAAAGAAGTCCTCTACCAATTTCATTAAGCCAAACTGACCACAAGCTTGGAAGATTTAAAGAAACTTTTTCAGTAATGCTAGAAGAGTTTCTTGCAGAGCTTACAACAGAAGTTTAAGTTCCAGACAGATTTGTACATTAAGAGTGAATTACAGAGTAAATTCAGCAAGAACACAATTAAACATTGTCCTAACAGTATTTGCACAAACCTGGTTTTATGTTTCCTGCAAACACTAAGAGCAAGAACTCACCCTTCATCCACTGTTGTTTCTCAGAATAACAGACATGCAGCTTTTTCTTTTCCCTTACTCAGTCCTTTTTCCCATTCCAATCTTCAGAAGAAAAGCAAAGCACTTCATATAAGAAGCAGAGCTACACCTGAGTTTCCAAGTTTGTAACGTGATTATCATCCGTGATAACACTTGACAAAAAGAGCAACAAAGAGACCTCTCAAACAGAGCTGAAGCACAGCTTAACATTTTATACAAAAGATGGCATTTGCCATAGCCATTACTTGGACACTGTTTCCAGCCAGCACCCCGTAAGCACAGAGAACATAAGAGGATTTTTACATGGTACTGAATCATAGAAGACTGAATTCAGACCAAGATGAATTAACAACATCAAATGCAGAAAATATTTTTAATTTCCTTAATTCACTCTCTAAATAAGCTTGACCTGACTTGACCCAGTTAAACTTCTGACATCTAATGAGAATTTAAGGTAGCACAGCTGAGATCATAAAACAAGCATATCCAGTTGTTGGAGAATAATCCGCAGAGACTAAATCAGTTTACAAGCCAGTTTTAGGCACATTTCTACATTTTTGGATGCTTAAAAGAAAAAAAAAAAAACTTATTTGGAAAATAATTCTGACCAAAGTACTTGCAGAACGATGAAAACCTTCATATCACAGGCTTCCAACAAATTTTACTTCTACTTACTTCTTTGCAAACACATGTATTACTGGAAACTAATGTTACAATATTGATTTATCACAGTAAAAATAGTATTTCTTTGCTTTTCTATGACATTACTAGAAGTGATAGAAATAATCAAGAAGAGCAGATTGCCCAGTCCAGTACCCAAAATGGTAACTGAACTGCTAAAGCAGTGCCTGATTTTCAATCTATTATAAATATCACGTGCTATTAACTTATAAAAGTTTGACCAACTACAGTCTGGATATGCAATATAAAACACAAATGCTCACACACAGCATACTTCACACTGTTTCCACTACATTGCTGATTTTGCTAAACAAGAAGCAATCAACCAATCCTCAAAACTATGTCACTGAAGTCATCAGTGAGATGGTGATGATCACGAGTAATGTGTTATCCCATAACAAAGAGAAGTGTGCATCATTCCCTCACTATGTCCTACTCCTATCTCTGCGTTTTCACAAAATGGTACTCACATATCCTTAGATATCAGCAATCCCACAATGACTCTATCACAGCAGACACTTTCTGCTGAAACTTTCCGTAATCCCCTCATACATTTCATGGTGCTCTCATACTTTTCATGGTGCTACACCTTGGAAATAGTGGATATTCCCGTTTTTTTCCATCACAACCTATCAGAAACTTCAAAAACAAATCTCCATTCTTGTAGGTTCAAGGATTTTTTTAAAAAAGAAAGAACATCACTTCAAAAACACAAAATCACAACTGCTGCAACATAGAGAACATATGTTCACTTAAAAATCCTATATATTTGCTGTAGAATGTACAACTGGCACGGGTAATGAGATATGGATAAACGGTAATGAAAGACTAGGAGAAAATGCCAACTTCTCTAACCTTGAAAGTTGAAAGTGAGAGAGGCTCGGTGCAGTGACATTCTCCCTTTTCCCATTAAAGCAGTTATATCCATATTATAGGCTCAAAACTTTACTCATTTAATTAATGGACCTATTGAGTTTTTCTGATGTAGCATCTCACTACTATGCCTTGCCAAATCACCTTGATAATTTTGTATTTTGTAATTAAGAGTAGAGATCTCAGAAGACTCATAATTTTAACATAAAACTGCAATGGAGATAGCATGTTTTTCATTTCTGTCTTGGAAATATACTACAAAGGATGTATTTAGTACTGAAACAAAGCATCTGTAGAGAAAAACTGGCTATTATAAGTAGGATTGGAATCACAAATCTAACATGTCTTACAATTGAATGATTACACGACTATATAAGAGCTTTTAGAAGGATAAAGAAATCACTACCACATGGTATCTTGGCCCAATTGCATACATCATGCTACCATACTTAATATAAAGAAAACAGAGATCATTATAACTCAAATGCAGTCATGGCCTACATCAAAACTGATTTGCTAAACCTTGTTGCTGTATACTAACACTGCTCGTCCCACATTTAAAAGATTTATCCTTATCAGTTAAGAAGAGTTCAGATATAGAAAATAAAAAAAACAGCACAATGTTTTTTCATCCAGAAGGGTAAAGATGAAGAGCAGCAGGCTGCAGCATCAGAGCTCAAGAATGAAAATAAAAAGGTTTTAATTCTTTCTCTTTACACTGATCTTTGTTGTTTTGTATTTCTTCACAACAGCAATTAAACATTTTCTTCATTAAAAAAATAAAATTGAACTTTTGTTTTCAATTAACTTGCCTCTCAGATAACACAACATTTATAAAAAGTGCTTTGATTGAATTTATATTCCAATTGCTCCAGATGATTGCAATCATAGCCTTGATTTTAATTATTTATGGCTTCTCTACTCTGTTTTCAGTTATGTTAACTCAATTAATTAAGTGCCTTGAATTTAAAGGTCTTGTCAGAGTATCTTGAATATCTACAGAGTTCTGCACCCATCATGTGTCATTCCACTAGTATAAATTAACACCACAAATTCTGAATCACAGAATCATAGAATCATTGAGTTGGAAGGGACCTCCAAAGGCCATCTAGTCTAACTCCTCTGCAGTGAACAGGGCCACTCAAAGACAGATCAGGTTGCTAAGAGATTTGTTCAAAATAACCTCAAATGCCTCGATGGGCCATTCAACACTTCTCTGGGCAACCTGTTTCAATGTTTCACTACTTTTATCATAAAAAAATTTCTTCCTAATGTCCAGTCAAAATCTCTTCTCTTTAGAAACCACTTCCCTTCTAAAGAGTCTGTCCTCTTCTTTCTTATCTTTAGATACTGAAAGGCTGCTACAAGATCTCTCCAGAGCCTTCTTTCCTGTAGACTGAATAACCCCAGCTATCTCAGCCCACCATCATACAGGAGATTTTCCATCCCTCGGATCATTTTTGTGGCCCCTTTCTACAGGTCCATGTCTCTCCTGTACTGAGAATTCCACATCTGAATACAGCATTCCAGGCAAGGTCTCACCAACAAAGAGCAGAGGGGAAGGATTACCTCCATTTACCTCCATCCAGACATTGAGCCATTTATCACTACCCTATGGGTGCAATCTTGCAATCCATTCCTCATATATCAAATGGTCCACCCATTAAATCCACATCTTTCCAATTTACAGAGAAGGATGTTTTGTGGGATCATTTCAAAGGCCTTACTTAAGTCCAGATAGATGACATCAATGGCTCTTCCTTTGTCTGCTGATGAACTTGTGACATCATAGATGAGCACTAGGTAGGTCAAGCAGGACCTGCCCTTGGCAAAGCGAAGTCATGTGGGTCATCTCCCATCACCTTCCTGCGTTCCATGTGCCTCAGCACAGCTTCCAGGAGAATCTGTTCCATGATCTTCCCTGGCTGAAGAGGTAAGGCTGTCTCATCAGTAGTTCCCTGAGTTACCACTTCTATCCTTCTTAAAAATGGATATGACATTGCCTTTTTTTCAGTCATTACGGACTTTACGTAACCACAATGACTTTTCAAACATCACTGAGATTTGCTTGATTACTACATCAACCAATATCCTCAACACTCTTGGACACTAAATTTTAGGAAAGCCAACTTTCAGCTCTTCATGGAGCTAGTCAACAAACCCCTTGGGGAAAATGCCCTCGAGGACAATGAAGTAGAAACGGAGCTGGCAGATCTTTAAAGAAACTTTCCTTAGGACACATGAGCTCTTCATCCCCAGGTGTAGGAAGACAGGAAAGGAAGGCAAGAGAACAGCATGTCTGAGCAGGACCTGCTGTTCAAACTTGAGAGGAAAAAGAACACCCTTTGGAAGCAGGGACAGGTACCCTGGGAGGAGTACTGAGAAGCTGCTAGGCAGGGTAGGGATGCGGTCAGGAAGACAAAGGCCTAATTGGAACTGGTTTTGGAAGGGGGTGCAAAGAACGTACAGAAAAGAAAAGTACAAGAAGGCATACCCTCCTTCCCCCCATCCTGACTCGTCGCTCCATGAGCAATTAACAATGGACAAAGACAAGGCTGAAGTATTCAACAAATTTCTTGCCTCAGTCTTTATTGACAACTGCTCTACATATAGTCCTCTAGAGGATGGTTCAGAAGGTGGGGCTGGGGAAACAATGTCTTTCCCACTGTAAGTGAAGATTAGTTTCACAACCACCTGAGAACATCCAAAAATCTATGGGTCCCAATGAAGATGCAATGAATGCACCTTCAAAATACAATGTTTGCCAGAAGTGAGGATTTCCTGTAATCATGCTTAAGGATTTTTTCTGAACATTATTGAAGTAGTACATAAGCATTTCATAAGTAAAAGAAGGAACATAGGTCTGTTTTTTACACAACCTAATTTATTTCAATTTTATTGTAAAGTAAGGCATTACTGATCAAAATACTTGTTAAAATGTGATTATCCAATGACACTTGGCACATCCCATCACAATAAATAACTACAGGTATCCATTCTTTTCAGATATTGGCAGAATTGATACTGACAGTATATATATATAGTAAATCAGCAATTATTTGTCTATAAACTACTGACCAGACTTTAAATACTTGCTTTTGAAAGGCAGTGAGGACTAAGAAACCTGAAAAGCATCATATACTTTTCTATACAAGGCCCTTCATTGAACTGGACTGGAGATGTAGCATGACTTAATCCCACTCAAGTCTCTGTGAAAATGCAAATTAAATTCCACTGTAAGTAGCATCTGATGCTAATTCATCAAAAGACGTTTACAGAACCAGTAAATATACCACTTTGCATTCTTATCATCTAGTGAAATTATTGAAACACACAGACTAATTTCAAAGCTTCTGTCCTGCAAATTAACCCTGTCAGCAATGCTGTGTTTAGACAAATCTCCATATAAGTTTTATAACCAGCAAAGCATAGCAGTAACAGCATATTTGCAAACAGCTGCATTTTCTTGTCCATCCTCCGTGTAACATTTTCTGCTGTCTGCATTTCCTAATAGTCCCATATATTCAGGAATGAAAAAAAACACATTTAAATCCTTGCTCTTAGCTGTTGTCTATTCATTAGAGACTGCTTCAGTTGAAGGAACAGGAAAAAGGGAGAAGAATCAAAAGGAAAAAGAAGGGATAAGGGAAAAGTGATATCTTGGGGAAATCCCTACTCATCAACTCCTAGCCCTGAGTACTGACATAAGCACTTCATTGCTAGGAAAAGAGAAAAACTGCCATTCATCTCTGAAATGAAGAAGGAGATAAAGAACTCATCTGCAGTGTTAACTGCTTTCTTCTGGGAAATGTAGTGAGACTACTTCAACTTCCATGCTAGCAGCAGAGCAGAACCAGTAACCAAATTTCTTAATTCTAAGTTTACAGTAAGTTTCTCTTACAATCTCTGAAACAATCACCAGTTTCAGACCAATTTATATTACTAGTTACAACTGCTCTGAAGCACTTTGTCCTTATTTCAGATATTATAGCAAAACACAAACATGCAATAGAAACAACCCTTTAAATAATTAATGGTCTAGCTCTGCAGTTTATCACTTCCAAAACAAAAGTCTTACTGGCATCAGCAGAACTGCTTGCATCCTGGTATTTGGCTAATGACAAACAACAACCAGGCAGTCGGCATACAGATGGAGAATTTTTGGAAACCTCTCTATATTAATCTTCCCACAGCATCAGCACAGAATCCCCAAATGAACTCAGCAAATCTCATTCAGTTACAAAGGGATGCAAGAAGCTCTGAGTGTTTTACCAAGGATTTCTAAAAGGCTGCAGCATGTATCGTATGATCTCTGAGAGTACAGTGAGGTCACAGAGACAGAGTTTATATACAGTCCATATATATCTCCAGTCTTTAGTTTGATCAGAAAACATCAGTTGAGTTATGTTTCATTCATTTCTCAAGACAGGTTGCCTAATGAAGCCACTGCTGACAGTGAGAATCTGTTTAGCAATTACCTGAAAAATACCTCTCATTTTTCTCTTGTATACTCACATTATTAACATAATATGTTATCATCCCT